>PVIH01002291.1:0-70828 GCA_004025045.1 Sigmodon hispidus
TGTTCAGCCACTTTGGAATGCAATATGGAGGTTTCTCAGAAAATTGAGAATCAATCTCCCCAAGGACCCAGCAATACCACTTCTGGGTGTATACCCTAAAGAGGCACATTCACACTCTAAAGGTATTAGCTCAACTATGTTCATAGCAGCATTATTTGTAATAGCAAGAACCTGGAAACAACCTAGATGTCCCTCAACTAAAGAATGGATTAACAAACTGTGGTACATCTACACAATGGAATACTACTCAGCAGTAAGAAAAAATGATATCCTAAAATTCGCAGGCAAATGGATCGATTTGGAGAATATCCTTCTGAGCGAGGTATCACAATCTCAGAGAGATAAGCAGGGGATGTACTCACTCACTAGTGGTCTCTAAACAAACAAACAAGAAAAAAAACCAAACATGTCCAAGCGGCAAACCACAACCACTGAACAGCTTGGGATCAGAAACACCCTGGACTGACTCTTCGAACCCCAGTCCATCTATAGGAACACCTGACTCACTCTTGAGGGAGGGGGGACAAAACTGGATTTGGCCAGGAGCAGAGACTGATCCAAGCATTATTGGGTCAGCGGGACCATAGGACTGTCTGCTCCGTGCCCAGGGAAGGGATGGGGAGTTGCAGAGAAGAAAAATGTCAAGATGTGGTGGGAGGGGGAAGGGACCTTGAATAAGGAAATACAGGGATGGGAAAAAAAAATTTCAGAGGGAAACCTGAACACAAAGTAAATATATGTGTAGCAATCTTATTTGCATTACCACCCTTGATAAGCCATGCTTATGATACTTATCTTCTTCATAGTTATTGTTAACTTTTCCTCATTTTAAATTTATGTTACTGTTTTTTTTGTTAAATACAAAATAAAAAAAGAAAAGAAAAAAAAATCTAATCTCTGTTACTCTTGAATGGACACACAGTCTTTCATTTCCTGTGGAAATAACTAACGTCTTCCCCAAAGCAATACATTTTAAAACTTCTATTTTAAATTTAAGGAATCCATAAAATATCTAGGTTGATTGAATTCAGCAGTCTCTTCTATAATTCTATGTCTTCCAGCAGCTGTCTTTTAGTCATCAGCATTCAAAAACTTCAAAATAAACACAACAACATACAGAAAAAAAAAAAAAAAAAAAAGGAAGCTGGGCAGACCAGGTTATTGCTTATTGGCCAGGACTCCAGGAAGTGGGTCAGATTCTAACAGCTTCATTTTTTTTTAACCCCATTCCTCCAGGTCCCACCACCTCTAGAGCAGTAAACAGCCTAGAATATTCAGACTTCTTTATCTTCATGTTCCACATATAGGGCTTCAGACAAATATAGATTAAAATCATTTGGGGGAACAGAAACTTGCCTGAAAAAAAATTCTGATGAAATACAGATACGGTTTTTATATCATAATTCTCTAAGCAGTTAAGTATGGCAACTATTCTCATAATATGGGTACTGTTTTAAATATTTAAATAACCTAGAGAGGAAACAAGGGCACAGGAGGTGGTACAGGTACTGCACGCACACACTGCACCAGTTTACATGTGGGATGAGCTTCTGAGGCTCTTGATCTGCAGAGGCTCTTGCATACTGAATGACAGCTGTAGCAGTTATCCATGGAAGTCAGAATCATTTCCTCCCCAGTCACAGAAAGGATTATGATGAGACATAGTAATTGTGCCCATGTAGTCTAGACAACTAGACAGGAGCAGCAAACTCAAAAGAATTTGCATGATGTGTGTGTGTTTATACATATACATCATATATATGTCAGGAATTTAAGTTACCCCTAAAGTGAATAAGGCTTAACTAAAAACATAAATAAAAAGATAGACCATTTATCTGTGATTAAATTGAATAAAAATTTGAAAGAGGATCCTAAGACATTGAGTTTCTATAGATTTTTTTTCAGCACTTAATGCTAATACACTTCTGAGAAGTATCTATCTTTAGTCAAAAGAGGTTTTTTTGTTGTTGTTGTTGTTTTGTTTTGTTTTGTTTTGTTTATCTCTCTCTCATGTGACTTTGACAGGTCCCACTACAGTGCCTCCATAACCAAAAGGAAGACAGAAAAGCAGGAAGAGATGCAACTACTTATGATTTTCCAAGTACAGTGACACCCTGTCCCAACCAGGGAACACTCTCATTCTGAACCTCCAGCCAGATCCTAACCCAGTCACTTACTCATTTGTACCCATCTCTGGGGACAACAAAAGAAAGTTGAAGAGGCCAACTAACCTTCCTGACTGAAATTTTATTCATTTCCTATCTTAATAATCTCATTCCTCAGTCATTATGCATTTATTTATGGATTCTTTCCAATTTAATTAACAGAATCAAGCAAGTATGTCTTAAGAATTGAACATTACCAGAAGAATCTATTTTCCAATGTTAATTTTTCACTCTTCACAAATTGCTATCATAAGTCTCCAAATGTTGCCACATTCATTTGTGTAGAAGTTTTTTTTTTTGATACTTCATTTGTGGAGCTCTGAATATATTATATGTTCTAGTTTATTTTCAATTGCCACCACTACTACAAAATGAATTCTTTAATATATTTTTCACTGTGGGCTATCTCTTCTGTTTTCTGTGACTTGAAAGAAAAGAACACTAAATTTGATACATTCATATCCCTTCTCTCTTTTCTTTATTTTTCTTTTTGTTTTTAATAATTGTTCTTTTATTTTTTTTTTAATTTAGGAGTTTTTCCACAGTTCCACAGTTTCCCCTCCTCGTGCTCATCCCCCACCTCTCCCTTACCCTACCCAGCCCCCATCCACTCCTCAGAGGGGGTCTGGCCTCCTGTAGGGAGTCTACAATGCCTGGCATATTATGTTGAGGCAGGACCAAGTCCCTAGCCCATATTGAAGCTCAGCAAGTTATTCCTCCATGGGGAGTGGTCTCCAGAAAGCCAGTTCATGCACTGGAAAACAGAAAATCCATGTTTTCAATTAAATAAATTCAGAATCACTAGACAAGAGATAATACTGTTTATGGAGATGTCCAGCTGGGAATATTAGCAGGCTGCCTAGCAGTTCATGACAACTGGCTGAACATCTTCATTCACAAAGTTCACATTTTATCATCTTGTAAAGGATATCTTGTATCATTGTCAAAAAAGAGCAATGCAGCCTTCTTGCCCCATTTCTTAAATCTCAAACTTTACAGCCCATCAAAACCATAGCTTTGTTAAATGCAAGATTCCCCCAGTAGTGTGTATTTTTGAACCAGAACTTTTCCCTTAACTTCTTTTGTTCACTAATGCATTTTAAAATTGCATGCACGTCCACTTTTTTAAAAAAAGTCCTCAACTATTCTCACAGAAAGTATTTCAATAGGCAATATTTTTGCTTCTTTACTGGAGTGGTTTTAATGAACTCAACATTGCCTAAATAGCCATGATAGCTCTATATTGTGGTAGGTAGTCACTAGCGTAATTTTCCATAAGAATTCAAAATATCATTCATATTTGGCAATATGATAGAATTCTACTATTGTAGATATGTATAATTTCATTTCACATTAACTTCTATCTTGTAAATTCCATTTCTGGCCATATAAATGAACATTTTGTTATAGACTCACTTTCTTTGCAAGAATTTAAACATTATCCAGCTTTTTCTTTCATTTATTTCAAAGCATGTCTGAACTTCACGGAATTACAGAGACAGAAAAGTGACATTGCTATGTTATATAATCAAAAGTAACAATATGAATTATGTACCTATCTACTCACAGCTGTGGAAATTGGGAAACACAACTGAGTGGATAAAAACTCTTTTTTTTCCCTTGAGACTGTAGATCAGTTGGTCTGAGGTAGGAATAAATAAAAGAACAATCTAACATATTGAGTTTTATATTGAAATGTGATAATAAGTTCTATAGAAAGGAAAATAAACCAAGCAAAACAGAGAGCAAAAGTAGATACATTTTCTCAATAGACCAGTGAAATAATCACTGAGGTTATGCATTTAAGTTAAAAAGCCCATAGTGGGATAAAAGCAAATAAATGTTCAGCCACTAAATGTCCTTGTCTCAAAGCCTGAAGATATGAGCTCAGCCCTAGAAACCTAAATGATGGAAGGAGAGAACCAACATCTGGAAGGTGTCCTTCACACCACACACACACATACACACACATAGAAACACACGCCAAATATAATTGTAAAGTTTTTTTAAGGCCTACAGATACAAACAGGATATGCATATTTCTATAGTAAGAACAGTAAGAGAAATTATTCTAAAGCATATTAGCACATTGAAGAATTATAAGGAAACAAAGAGGGTTAAGACAGAATAAGTGGGAAAAATAGTAGAACCTATAAAGTCAGCAAAAGAGAGGGTGGGAGGCTTGCTTCCTGTGGCACATGGCATTCAGCTTGGATAACGCCTTCTGCAACTTGGTGGCAGCTCATGACAACTCAGACGTAGGTGAGCTTGGCTTGGTGCAATACAATACTCTAAGTAAAATAGGAAGACAATGAAATAACTGTTCAGACTTAAATTTGTAGGCTTGCTATGGCTACTTAGCTGGAGAGGAAGGAAAAGAAGGTGAGAGAACTAAAACTAGGAGTTTGGACCCGTCTTGGCTTTATTCATGCACATGTAATGGTGGCTTGGATGGGAGGAATCAGTTCACAAAAAGGTACTGAAGACAGATTTGCTCAAGTACAAATAGTGATTTGTTCTTACAACATTAATGAAATCCACTTTTTGGTTTTTGGGTTTGTTTTTTTGTTTGGTTTGCTTTGTTTTTTGTTTTTAATAAAAAAATAAAAAAAAAAAACCAACCTTACTGTGTGCTCCCAAAGACCCCAGGAATGTCCTGCCTCCATTCCACTCATTGGACTGCCCAACATCACAGACCTCCCTCAGAAGTCAGTGAATTCAGTTCCAGATGCAAAGTACCAAAAACTGTGAGACGGAGTCTCTACTTTGGAGCATCTTGCTACTATTCTCCTAAGTTTAAACTGCTTTAGCCTCTTGCCTTTGTTTTCATTTACAAAAATGCTGAGTTAAGGATCCTATAAATGAGAAAGTTGAAACTTAAAGTATTGGAGGGCTTTTGCAACTCCCTATAACTTCAAGATGGAGAAGAATAAAATAACGAGTTCTCTGAAAAGTTGTCATTTTCTCTTAACCAAGGGCCTATACTGCTTTCCTTCATAAAATTACTGGCTAAATGCAATGTTATAGGAAAAGCTGAAAGTCAAAGTTTTTTTCAAGCATATGGAGTCTACCAAATAGAGGGGGGAGCTTTGTTAGGAGGAAAATTTATTCTCACACCCAATGTACTATCTTTATGTTCTGTCTATGGTTGCTTCTGACCAGAGAATTAGAGAATGGGCTTCCTTAATATTGATAGGAACAGTGTCTTTATCACTTATCCCAAACTTCCACTGCACTTTGGCAGGTATTTATGTTTGGTTCAGGCATGAGAATGCTTGGCATCATAGCCCTGCATTTTAATGCATAGGCCTTTTAGCAGGAATCTTAGGGGGTGACTTTACAAGTGCCTTAAATAATGACCAAAGTGATTTGTAAAATGTGTTCAAATGATAGTTGTGAGCACAGTCAAATTGTTCCATCTAACATTCAAAAGAAAAGCAATTACCTGTAAAACACATAAAATATATATTGTTTACTCGTCATTAACTCTGAACACCTCTATGCTAATGGATAGAGTCAGAGATGTTCTGAGCAATACACTGCCACAGACAGCCAGAGTGAGTCAGGGGGCACGAAGACTTCACTGTCAGCATGAATGACACACAAGTAACCTTGAAGAATTATACTGTGGATAGCCACAGGCTTCAGTCACCTGCAGAAGCAGGACATTCTGAAAGAAAATCCCAGTGAGCACAAAAGACTTTCTTATAAATATGATCTTGTCCTTATGCAACTAACATCAAGGTTACAGTCACATTTTAAGTTAAAGAAATAGAATATCAAATAAAATAAGTGGAGATGAAAAAATGGCTCACCAGTGAAAAGCACTTGTTACTCTAGCAGAAGACCTGAGTTCAGTTCCTAGCACCCACATGCTGATTTCTTCTAGTCTCTGGGGGCACCAGGCATGCATGTGATGCACATACAGGCAAAAACATCCATACACATAAAAGAAAAAGCAAATTTAAAAAGAAAATATACAACAAGACAAAGAGAGAAGTCATAGCTTCAACCCTCTAAATCCTAGGAATATTTTTGTTTTTTGTTTTTGTTTTTTAAAGTACTTAGATATCCAAGAAATTCTTTTTGTGGTGGGAAAAAAAAAAGCCTTTCCAAAAATTTTTAAATAGTTCGGTAAGAGATTGCATTCATTCATGTTTTCTGTGCCACACTGGAATCTAGCGTCCACAGATTTCTATGTTGTGACTGAAGTCACACATATCAGGAGACTTTAGCACTTTTCTTATTTCATGCTCCATCCTTTTCTCCTAGAAGCAAAAATGATACAAAGAGTCTAAGAAGAAGTGTAAACTGAATAACAGAGCAGATCAAGTCAATCAGGGTCCCTTCTTTCTTTGGAATATGATGGCTTCAGTCCACTCTGAAGTTCAGCAAATGAAAAGGCTGTGGTGCTTATCTATAATGTTACTATACACAGGGACTTCCATAATAAAGAACTAGATTATCAAGATGTCAAAGAAAGCATTATAGACAACATATGGAAAGACAAGAAGACAGACAGGTGCCCAACTGGTCCCTCTTACTTCTTTTGAAACCATGGAGAAATTGGTGACTGTTTCAAAAGTGTTGGCGGTGTCTAGGAAATGCTCTACTATAAATTGGACACCAGTTTCACACTTCCACTCCTCAAGGCTCAAAAACACCTCAGAAGAGGAGGCTCTAGGAACCAGAGCCTAGAGAGGACTAAAGTGAAACAGTGTGTTATGAACTTCACAGGAACACTGCATTGATGATGTCATCACAGCTGTCTGTACAAAATCAAGCCAGTTAGCATTCCAATATGGCTGGGGAGAACCAAATAAGCCTCCTCCCCTAGCTAAGGAGCTGTTGACAATTGATGCCTACTAGGGAAAAGAGAATTGATTTCCTTTAGGGATGTGGTCCTTGACAGGAGGTTGACCATTTTCCCAGTGAATGGGCACATATCTATGCATATATGTGCAGCACAAATTGAATTGAGTGCATTATTAAAATACAAAAGAGGGCATAAAATTGGGAGTGGGTCTGGAAGGAATTAGGGAGAGAGTGGGAGTAGATGTAATGAAAATACAATGGATGCATGTCTAAAACTCTCAAATAACTGATGAAAATATTATGCTTAAAAAGATGTCAGTAGAAAGATAAAACACAAAATGAATGTACATTTTCCAACAGAATAATGTAATTAGAACACCTTTCCAAGTGTGCAGGACAAGCACAAGTGAGAACTGGACTTAATTTCTGATTTCTGAGATGTGTGTAAAATGTTTCAGACACATGTCCAAAAATATTTCTTGCTAAATCAATGAACTGCTCAATTCTAATAGTTGTACATTTGATAAAAGTCAAATAGTATAGCATAATATTTTTACATAAATGTTGGGCTTGACTGTATCTTGTTCAACTCTTGATTCAAATTCTGAGCACCTACGTGAGTTAACACACACCACTTAATCTTTTGTGTCTCACTAGCATGCAGTACCCCACAAAGAAGATGAAAATTATTTCTGGTGTTGGCCTCCAGGGAACTAGTCCTTAAAAGCAGCACTAAGTGACTCAGTGGCCCAGGGGAAACCTAAGATAGAGATCTCTGCCCTGGCTAGCACTATTCTATCAGGACAATGTCTGAGGATCAGAGTGCACAGAAGCTCCATGCAACAGAATGAACAGTGGGAAAGGCAGCAGCATCATAAGCTAAACTTACTCATCTTAGTTGACTCAATTAAAGCCTTAGAGAGCCACAAGAAGTAAAAGACCTCTCTATGCTTTAAATGAATTATCTAAACGTTCATGTGTTGAAAGCCTGATGATCAAATTGGTGTGTGATCACTTAATATTGATTTTCAACGTGACCAGATCAAAGGGACCTAGGAAACAATCCTTGAGACAGGAGTATTAATGATTATCTAGATGACACTACCCTCAAGAGCCTGTCAGTGAGAGACTATCTATATTAGGTTACTTCTGGTGAGAAGATTCATCAGCACCATTTCATAGACTGGGACCCTGGTCCAAATATGGGGAGAAATTGATCTGATCACTGGCATTCATTCCCATCATAGTTAGCTTCAATTGTCAGTTTAATACATCTGGAAAGAGCTAACATCAGTTAAGGAACTTCTTCCGTTAGACTGGCTACAGCATACCCATGAGACATTTTCTTAGTAGCCAATTGATGCAGAAGGGCCCAGTCCACTATGAGAGGTACCCTCCCTAGAAAGGTAGGCCTGGGCTATATAAGAAAGCTAACCGAGCATCTCAGGGGACCAAGCCAGGAAGCAGCTTTTCTCTGCAGTCCCTGTTTCAGTCCCTGTCTCCAAGCTGATACTTATATCCTGCCCTGGCTTTCCTTTGTTGTGAACTATAATCTGTAAGCAAAATAAATGTTTATCTCCCACAAATTATTTTTTGGTGATGTTTCATCACAGTGACAAAAAGCAAACTAGGACTGAAATTGATATCAGAAAGTGGGGTCTTACCATCACAGAACTGACCATATTAGTTTGGAGCAGGATTATGGAAGCAGTTGGAGCTTCAGATTGCAAATCCATTGAGTTCTCAAAGTTTAATGAGCTATTGTGGGAATTTAGAAGATAATGCTGAGAGCAATGTAAAAAGTGGAGAGGCACGTGGACACTTCAGAGGGAAGCAAGGACTCAGGACCATTTGTGTGATAGGTTTGAAATAAAAATCAGTGTTTCTCATCAGCTGAGACTGAAGAATTAACTGTGATTAACAAAAAAAATCAACACTGAAGTAAAACTGCCAGATGAATAGAAAGGAGAAATAAAGGAGGGATATATGGTTGCTCTTGGGTATGACAGAGGAAAAGGTTTATTGTAGATATGAGGGAGAGCATAACTAAAGGCACTAATATCTGGAAGAGACCAGATGGAACATGTTCCTGAACCTAGCCAGATGATGAGAGAGGGCAGAAAACAGGAGAGATGGCAGACCAAGAAGCCAACTTGTAGGTTGTGACCACCTTTCCATAGGGGTCACCTAAGACCACTTGTATATCAAATATTTACATTACGGTTCACAACAGTAGCAAAATTACAGTTATAAAGTAGCAACAAAAATCATTTTATGGTTGTAGGTAACCACAACATAGGGAACTGTATTTAGGGGTGGCAGCATTAGGAAGGTTGAGAAGCACTGGAACAAAATGGCTGAATCATATGAAGAAGAGGAAGGGCAGCCCAGCCTCTAGGCTGAAGAAGGTTAGGGTTGGGGGCAGAGTATACCAGCTATACCTTGTAACAGGTAGGAACTAAGAGATGCTGGAAGAACCAGGTCCACTTTGATATGATAAGTAGGCACATCAGTTATCATTTGACCAAGGTTTAAAAACTAACATCCTGGAAAGAGTTTACTTTTTGTTTGTTTTATTAAAAAGGTTTTTTCCCATATCTACCACGTTTACCCTCCTTCCCCTCCTCCCAGTCCCTCCCAGGCCTTCCCCACCCTATCCCCCCATCCATTTCCCAAGAAAGGCAAGGAGTTTCAAGGTGGATTAGTTCAGTCTCGCATATCCAGTTGAGGTAGGACAGAGTCCCTCATCCCAGTATAAAGGCTGGGTTAGGTGTTCCTCTCTAAGAAATGAGCTCCCAGATGTCAGTTCATGCACAGAAACATAGTCTGATCCTGCTGCAAGAGGCTCCACAAACTGCCCACACCAATTGACAGTCATCTTCCTTTGGAGGGTTTAGTTCCTTTCCCTGAAGTTTCCTAAGTGATTCTTTCTGATTAATTGAGCTCCCCAAAGCTCTGGTCATCTGTCTCTGTTGGTCTCCTCCTCATGATCCTGCTCCCTTTGCTCATATACATTCTCTTCTCTCTCTCTCTTCAGCTGGACCAGGAGGTAGACCTGGTACTTAGCTATGGATCTCTGCTTCTGCCTCTATCCATTGCTGCATAATATAATAACAATTAGGGTAGTCATTCATTTGATTACAGGAGAAGTTCTGTTTAGGCACCCTCTCTAGTATTTCTTGGAGTCCTAGCCACAGACATCTTGTGGGTTCTTAGAGGTTTCCTTAACACCATGTTTCTTTCCTATCCCACAGTGGCCCCTTCTATCAAGATTTTCATTTCTTTGTTCTCCCTCTTTGTTGCTCCTCTCACTCAACCATCACCGCTCAGGATTTGTTCCCACTTCCCCTTGTTCACGCCCCATTATGATCTCAGGTTACTCAGAAGACCACCTCTATTTCCCCTTCCCTGGATGTCTCTCTTAAGTTTCTCCTGTTACCTAGCTGTTCAGGGCTTGTGGATTGTAGCCTAGATATTATTTCCTTTACAAAAACTTCACTTATAAGTGAATACATATGAAGTCTATCTTTCTGGGCCTATGTAACCTCATTCAGAATGATATTCTCTAAATCTACCCATTTACCTGCAAATTTTAGGGTGCCAATTGTTTTTCTGCTGAGTAGTACTTTATTGTGTAGATGTACCAGTTTGTTATTCTATTCTTCAGTTGAGAAATAGCTAGGTTGTTTACAGGTGACTATTATGAATAATACTGCTATGAACATAGTTGTGCTAATGCCTTTAGGGTAAGAATGTATATCCTTTGGGTATATGGGGAAATTGAGGAGATTGATTCCCAGTTTTCTAAGGAACCACCACACTGATTTCCAAAATGGCTGTGTAACTTTACAATCCCACAAACAATGGAAGAGTGTTCCCCTTGCTCCACAACCTTTCCAGCATAGGCTGTCATCTGTGCCTTTTATCTTAGCCAATCTGACAGGTATAAGGTGGTATCTCATAGTTGTTTTGATTTGCATTTCTCTGATGGCTAAAGATGTTGAGCAATTTTTCAAGTACCCTTTAGCCATTCATAATTCTTCTGCTGAGAATTAACTTTTTAGTTTTGAACCCCATTTTTTGACTGGGTTATTCAAGGTTTGGGGCTCTAGATTCTTGAGTTCTTTATGTATTTTGGAGATCAACCCTCTATCACTTATAGGGTTGGTGAAATCTTTTCTCATTCTGTAGGCTGTTGTTTTGTCCTATTAACAGTGTCCTTGGCGAAGCTTCTCAGTTTCAGGAGGTCCCACTTTCTGATCATTGATCTTAGTGTCTGTGCCACTGGTGTTATATTTAGGAAGTGGTCACCTGCGCCAATGTGTTGGAGAGTATTTCCCACTTTCATTTCTATCAAGTTCAGAGTAGCTGGGTTTATGTTGAGGTTTTTGATACACTTCTATTTGAGTTTTATGCAGGGTGACAGGCTTGGATCTATTTGCATTTTTCTACCCACTACCAACCAGCTCTGCCAACAAAATTTGTTAAAGATGCTGTCTTTTTTCCATTGAATATTTTGGACCTCTTTGTTGAAGATCAGGTGTTCAAAGGTTTTTGGGTTAATACCCGGATCCTCAATTCCATTCCATTGATCCACAAGTCTGTTTTTATGCCAGTACCAGGCTGTTTTTATTACTGTAGCTCTATACTATAACTTGAAGTCAGGGATTGTGATGCCTCCTGAGGTTCTTTTGTTGAGCAAAATTGTTTTGGCAATCTTGGATTTTCTGTTATACCAAATGAAGTTGAGTATTGTTCTTTCAAGGTCCAAAAAATATTGTGTTGGGATTTTGATGGGCGGTGCATTGAACCTGTAGATTGCTTTTGATAGAATTGTCATTTTTACTATGTTGATCCTACCCATCCAGGAACATGGGAGATCTTTCCATTTTCTGATATCCTCTTCAATTTCTTTCTTCAGTGATTTAAAATTTTTGTCAAATAAGTCTGTTACTTCTTTGGTTATAGTTAGTTACTCCAAGGTATTTAATGCTATTTGCAGCTATTATAAAGGGTGATGTTTCCCTTATTTCTTTTTCAGCCCTTTTATCTTTAGTGTATAGAAGGGCTACTGATTTCTTTGAGTTAATCTTCTATCCTGCTGAAGGTGTTTATCTGCTGTAGAAGTTCCCTGGTAGAATTTTGTGAGTCACTTATGTATACAACCATATCACCTGCAAATGAAGGTAGTTTCACTTCTTTTTCAATTTGTATCCCCTTAATCTCCTTTCATTCTCTTATTGCTTTAGCTAAAACTTCAAGAACAATATTGAATAGATAAGGGGAGAGAGGACATCCTTGTCTAGTTCCTGATTTTAGTAGGATTGCTTTGAGTTTTTCTCCATTAAGTTTGATGTTGTCTGTTGGCTACTTGTAAATCACTTTTATTATATTGAAATAGTTTGCCTGTATTCCTTATCCCTCCAGAGCTTTTATCATAAAGGAGTATTACATTTATTTTGTCAAAGGTTTTTTCAGCATCTAAGGATATGATTATGTGGTTTTTTTCCTTTAGTTTGTTTATATGGTGGATGACGTTTACGGTTTTTCGTAAGTTGAAACATCTCTGTACTTCTGGGATGAATCCTACTTGGTCATGGTGGATGATATTTTTTACATATTGTTGTTTATGGTTTGCCAAAATTTTGTTGAGAATTTTAGAATCAATATTCATGAGGAAAATTGGTCTGTAATTCTATCTTTGAGGTGTCTTTGAGTGGCTTTGGTGTTAGGGGGTAATTGTGGCCTCATAAAAGGAATTTGGCAATATTCCTTCAGTTTCTACTGTGTGAAATAGTTTGAGGAGTAATGGCAGTAGTTCTTCTTTGAATGTCTTGTAGAATTCTGCACTAAAACCATCTGGACCTGGTCATTTTTTACTTGGGAGGCTTTCAATGACAGCTTCAATTTCCTTAAGGGTTATTGATCTGTTTAAGTAATTAATCTGGTCTTCATTTAATTCTGGTAAGTGGTACCTGTCCAAAAAGCTGTCCATTTCTTCTAGGTTTTCCATTTTGTGGAATATAGATTTTCAAAGTATGATCTGATAATTCTCTGTATTTCTTGGGGGTCTGTTGTTATGTGTCCCTTTTTATTTCTGATTTTGTTGATTTGGATACTCCTTTTCTGCTTTTTTGATTAGTTTGGATAAGGGCTTATCTATCTCATTGACTTTCTCAAAGAACCAACTCTTTGATTCATTGATTTCTTGTATTGTTCTTTTTGTTACAATTATATTGATTTCAGCTCTAAGTTTGATTATTTCCTGAATGTCTAAGTTTGATTATTTCCTGCCATCTACTTCTTATAGGCGAGTTTGCTTCTAATGGTTCTAAGGCTTTCAGCTGTGCTGTTAATTCTCGAGTGTGGAATTTTCTAGGCTTTTTGTATAGGCATCTAGTGCTATGAATTTTCCTCTTAAGACTGTTTTCATTGTGTCCCACAAGTTTGGGTACGTCATGAATTCATTTTCATTAAATTCTAGGAAGACTTTGATTTCTTTCTTAATTTCTTCCTTGACCCAGTGGTGGGTCAGCTGAGTGATGTTTAGTTTCCATGAGTTTCTGTGATTTTTGATGTTATTGAACTCTAACTTTAGGCCCTGGTGGTCCGATATGTTACAAGGGATTATTTTTAATTTTTTGTATCTGTTGATATTTGCTTTATGACCAATTATGTGATCAATTTTAGAGAAAGTTCCATGAGGAGCTGAGAAATATGTATATTCCTTTGCATTTGGAAAGCTTCTGTAGATATCTATTAAAACCATTTGCATCATAACCTCTTTTAGACTCCTTATTTCTCTGTTGAGTCTCTGTCTGGTTGACCTATGCAGGGTTGAAAGTCGGGTATTGAAGTCTCCCACTATTAGGGTGTAAGAATTGATGTGGGATTTGAGATTTAGCAGTGTTTCTTTTACATAGGTAGGTGCCCTTATATTAGGGGCATAAATATTCAGGATTGAAATCTCCTCTTGACCAATTTTTTTCTGTGATGAATAAGTAATGACCATCTTGGTCCCTTTTAATTGCTTTTAGCTTAAAGTCTACTTTGTTAGATATTAGGATGGCAACCCCAGCTTATTTCTTAGTGCCATTTGATTGGAAAATCTTTTCCCAACCCTTTACTCTAAGCCTGTGTCTGTTTTTGTGGTTGAGGTGTGTTGTATGCAGCAGAAGGATGGTTTCTGTTTTTGTTTCCATCTTGTTAGTGTGTGTCTTTCTATAGGTGAGTTGAGTCCACTGATATTAAAGGATATTAGTGACCACTGATTGATATTTCCTGCTATTTTTGGTGGTAGCTTGTATGTATTTCCTTTCTCTGGGTTTTTCTTCTGTGGCATTATTGAGCGCTTGTGGTTTCATGGGTATATCTGTGATTCTTAGGTTGGAGTTTTCCCTCTAATGCTTTCTGGAGGGCCGGATTGGTAGATAGGTATTGTTTCAGACTGACTTTGTCATGAAATATCTTGTTTACTCCATCTATGGTGATTGATAATTTTGCTGGGTATAGTAGTCTAGGTTGGCAGCCTGCTCTTTTAGTGTCTGTATAACTTCTGACCAAGCCCTTCTTGCTTTCATCATTTCCATTGAATAGTCAGGTGTTATTCACATGGGTCTGCCTTTATAATTAAGTTAGCCCTTTTTTAGCAGCTCTTAAAATATTTTCTTTGTTCTGTATGTTTTGTGACTTGATTATTATGTGGTGAGCTGACTTTTGGGGGGTCATATCTATTTGGTGTTCTGTAAGCTTCTTGTATCTTTATAGGCATTTCCTTCTTCAATTTAGGAAAGTTTTCTTCTATGATTTTATTGAATACATTATCTGTGCCTTTGAACTGATATTCTTCTTCTATTCCTATTCTCAAGTTATGTCTTTTCATGGTATCCCGGAGTTCCTGAACATTTTGTGTTATTGCTTTTTTGGCTTTAGTATTTTCTTTGACTGATATATCTATTTCTGCTACTGAGTCTTCCACTCCAGAGCTTCTCTCTTCCATATCTTGGATTCTTTTGGTTATCCTTATATCTGTAGTTTCGGCTATTTTCTTCAGATTTTCTGTTTCCATCTTTGCCTCATTTTGTGCCTTTTTTATCACTTCTATTTCAGTGTTTAGTTCCTGGAATGTTTCTTTCATTTTTTGGTTTACCTTTTCTTGGTTTTCTTTCCAGGATTTGTTCATCTCTTCCAATTTTTGTTTGTATTTTCTTTCATTTCTTTAAGGGAAATTTTTATACCTTATTTGAAGTCTTCAATAATCTTCATAAAGGTGTTTTTGGTGTTGTTTCTTTCTGTTTCCTCTTCATTGCTCTGTTCAGGTCTTGTAGTTGTAGAACCACCAGTTTCTTCTGGTGTTGCCTTGTTTTTCTTTATATTATAATATGTATTTTTGCACTGGCATCTGCCCATGGTTTCAGTGGTTCACGATTAGGCAGCTCCTAGTCAGTTGTGGCAAGAGGGCTTGTGTGTCTCCTGTCTGCTCTTAGCAAGGGGTCTGCTCGATCTCTGACTCTGCTCTGGACAAGTGTCTGAATTTCAAAGCCTCCGTTCTTCTCTGATGACACAGTTCAGCCTGGAGGCGGGGACTGGCAGTGCAAGGTCCCCTCTTTTAGGTGTGGCTGGAGGAGCCCCTCACAGCCAAACCTTAGTCCAGTCTGCTAAGGAGAGTCTGAGATCAGACTCTACAGATTGACCCTGGTCTGGGAGAGCAACTTTCTGTATGGGTGATAGGGTGCCACAGCATGCTCACCTCGGATTTTGAGCAATTCTTTAAGTGTCTCTCAGCCATTTTTTTTTTTTTCTGTAACTTTTCTTTTGAGAATTCCCTATTTAGCTCTCATACCCATTTTTAAATTGGGCTATTTGTGATTTGGGCTCCTAGTTTCTTGAGCTCTGTATATATTTTAGAGATCAGTCCTCTGTCAGTTGTAGGGTTGGTAAAGATCTTTTCCCATTTTATTTTTAGGATTACAATACAATTGCATCATTTTTTCCTCCAAGCCCTTTCATTCATTCCTCCTTTCTTTTTCCAAAACCCCATTGCATTCCCTCTTATTAGTGGTTACTATATGCATATATGTACATACATGGATATTCCTAAATATAACCTGATCCCTCTGTATAAAGTGGGTTAGGGTTAGGGTAGACTCTGTAGACTATGTGGTGGTGCACACCTTTAATCTCAGCACTCCTGAGGCAGATCTCTAAATTGGAGGACAGACTGATCTACAGAATGAGTTCCAGAACAGCCAGGCTGTGACTCAGAAATCCACACTGCTTTTCTAGCTGACCTCTCCTGAGGTCTTACTATGTCCCTGTTATTCCCAGTGGAAGCCACTCTGTCATGTCCCAGATTCCACCTCATTCTCGCTAAGCCCTTCTTCTGTATTTTTGCTCAGTGACACAGTATTGTAACTTCCATAAGGCAATATTAGAGCCAGAAGAAAATGTTACTGTGATATTTGCCTCATTCTAGTTTAATAAAAAGTCTTTGCATCTTAAAAAAAAATAATTCTTAATGCTTGAACAATGTGATCAGATGCTCATACTTTGGAGCCTCTTGCTTACAAACCAACAAACAAAAAAGGAAAAGTCAAAGTAAATAGAGTCCACAATACTCACTGCCTATAAAAACTGCCTATAAAAACACATCAGGGGGCTTATAAACTATTTTCCACCTTTGTTTTTGAGATGAGATCTTTCAGTTATCATATAGCTTACACAGATTGTCTAAATTGCTTGACTAGAGAGCTCTGTGGATCAACCTATCTCTACATTCCCTGAAATAGAGTCATCGGCACAGGCTGCCTTGCCCAGCTTCTTCCGTGGGTGCTGGGGATCCAAAACCAGGTTTTTGTAATTACTAGCCACTTGATCCCTTAGCCACTCCCTCAGCCATAGGATCCGATTACTTTTGATTTGTACTATAGGCGATATGCAAGTGGTACAGTCCTATTTCCCATTCCTGTGCTGAAGTACATACCTAATCAAAAGCAACTTGGGAAGAAAAAGGTTTTGGTGTGGTTTTGGTTTTAATATTATGCTTCCAAGTGGCAGGCTATTACTGAAGATAAAGCAGGAGATGAAGCAGAAACTGAAGCAGAATCCATAGAGGAAATGCTGCTTACCTAACTCACATTCTGAAATGGTTCCAGCTAACATTTTTATAAAGTCTAAGCCAACCTGCCTAGGTTTACTACCACCTACAGTGAGCTGGCTCATCAATCAAGACAACTTGGAATAAACCTGTTTTAGGCTAGTCTGATTTGATCAGTTAGTCAATTAAGGCTCCCTCTTCCCAACTGACTCAAGGGTGTGTCAAATTGACAATAAAAACCCACCAGAACAAGCATATTCTCAGTGCTTTAGACTACTCAAACATTGCTCAATGCAGCCCTGGTCTACTCTGTGTTGGTTGGTCTGTGCAGAGAATAGCCTTTGGTATTGTGCTCCAGTCAAAAAAATAAAAATAGATGAAATTCAAGATTCAGCTTGAATAGCAGCACCCTCATGGAAGTTTGATAAATCTAAAAGACAGTCTTGAGTGGGTTTCAGGCACCCAAATGATAACATTATTTTGAGTTAAGTGGCACGTTAATGCATATTCCAATGAGACCACTGTCCCTTTCCTGGCAGACTGGAACTACTACTGAATTCATGTCTTCATCTCTCTGCTATTTATATTATACATATATAAATATTATGGTTGGTACAGAAATCAGCCTTAATAAAGAACACAGCAAAATAAAGATATACTTCAGTCTATGAACATAAAATATGCGTATAAATGTACCTAATAACCATTCTCTGACTTCTACAAGTTTATAACATTTTACAAAAGCCTTATGCCAGAAAGAAATGAATAAAACTAAAAGGGCTGTACAGTTAAAGTGGTGACATTCTACACCACATGAGAAAAGGCTTGGGCTCCAAGCAACATCAACATTCACTACAAGTCGAGGATATAACTCAGCAACAATGTGCTTACCCAGCATCCACAAGATCCTGCATTTAAGCCCCAATAATGAAAAAAAACGTATCCCAAAGCCATGGTAATTATTGAAATGTGCTGTTTCTGTAAGACTAGGCAAATACACCAGGGGAGCAAAACAGAGAACAATGTCACTAAACAAACAAACAAATAAATACATGAGAAAGAACACACCAATTTTACTATGCAGAGTAAATTCTAGACTATACCAAGTGTTGGCATGGGTAGTGAGAAAAGGAAATGTTTTAAGTCGGAAATTGTGCAGCCTCCCTAAAAACTGAATAGTCCAACCTTATGGCTCAGCATTTCCACTTTTGAGTATTTATCCTATGCAAACTTGTTTCTCACACAGAAACTGCACATAAACACATTTTAAAATATGCTTAATACAACCTTTCATAAACATTTAAAATATATTTTAATTTTATTTTTAAAATATTTTCAAAATAATACATTTCTAGTTGAAGAATTTTTGAAATCTTTGAAATTTGTATACGATACATTTTAATGACATATCTTGTTCATATTTAACCAAAATCCCCCCTTCACACCAGACTTTCTCAATCCTTACTCCTTCCTATCTTCATATCCCTTCCCAATTTTTTGTATGTTTTGTTTTGTTTTATTCTGAATAAAGTCATTTTTTATCCATGTATCCCCCTTGTTCAAACTCCCTTCCCCCTCTCAGTCACTCTTTCTTTTCCCCATCACTTTAATCTCCTCTCCAGCAAGGGCAGGAGGTCCCAAGGTCCAAAGGTTTCTTAGTTCAACATCCACTCCAAGCAAGTCTACTATCCTCATCCCAACATTAAAACTGGGTCAGTTGTTCCTCTGGAGGGAATGGGATCCAAGGTGTCGGTCTAAGGTGCTTCAGATCCTAAGCTGTTCAGTAGTTGTGGTTTGCAACTTGGGTTTGCTTTGTTTTTTGTTTAAAGTTCACTAATGAGTGAGTACATCCCTTGCTTATCTTTCTGGGTTTGTGAGACCTCACTAAGGAGGATATTCTCCAAATTCATCCATTTGCCTGCAAATTTTAGGATATCATTTTTTCTTACTGCTGAGTAGTACACCATTTCGTACCAGATGTACCACAGTTTGCTAATCCTTTCAGTTGAGAAGCATCTAGGTTGTTTCCAGGTTCTTGCTATTATGAATAATGCTAATAATAAAGGCATATTTGAGCTAATGCCTTTGGAGTATGAATGTGCATTTTTAGGGTATTTGCCCAATATTGGTATTGCTGGATCCTTGGGGAGATGGATTCTCAGTTTTCTGAGAAACTGCCATACTGCATTCCAGAGAGGCTGAACAAGCTTACACTCCCACCAACAATGGAGGAGTGTTCCCCTTGCTCTGCAACCTCTCCAGCATAGGCTGTCATTTGTGTCTTTAATCTTAACCATTCTGACAAGTATAAGGTGGTATCTCATAGTTGTTTTGATTTGCATTTCTCTGATGGCTAAACATGTTGAGCACTTTTTCAAGTGCCTTCCAGCCATTCGTAATTCTTCTGCTGAGAATTCCCTTTTTAGTTCTGAACCCCATTTTTTGATTGGGTTACTCAAGGTTTTGGGCTCTAGTTTCTTAAGTTCTCTATATATTTTAGAGATCAATCCTCTGTCACTTTTGGGTTGGTGAAAATCTTTTCCCATTCTGTAGGCTGTCGTTTTGTCTTATTGACTGTGTGTTTGGCTTTACAGAAGCTTCTCAGTTTTAGGAGGTCCCACTTATTGATTGTTGTTCTTAGTGTCTGTTCCACTGATGCTATATTTAGGAAGTGGTCACCTGCACCAATGATTTGGAGGATATTTCCCACTTTCTTTCCTATCAAGTTCAATGTGGCTGGGTTTATGCTGAGGTCTTTGATCCACTTGGATTTGAGTTTTGTGTAGGGTGATAGGTTTTTAAAGTATATTGATTTGAGGGCAGTATGCATAGACATGGCCTGTATTAGGAGGTAAGAGGACAACTTGTAGGAAATGGTTCTTTTCTTCTACTCAGTGACACAAACCCAGACCATGAGTCTTGGCAGCCAGTCTACACAGAGCCATCCAGAGAGCCATCTCATCAGCCTATTAATACATCATATTTTAAATTACAAATTGTTGAGTGAAACATCAAAAAGAAGTCAAGAAAAGTCTGATTGTACACAGATTTTTGTGCCACAAATTTTAAATAACTTCTATGAATAAAAGGTTGTTATTTTCATGGGTTTAAGGATACATCATAGCTCAGCAGGTAGAGGTGCTTCCCATCAAGCTTTAAAGAGCTAAATTAGATCCCCAGGACCCACGTGAGGAAGAGAACTGACTTCTGCTAATTGTCCTGACCACCACACCTTGGCACATATAAGTCCCTCCCCCCAACACACAATTAATTAATTAATTAATATTAAGATAAGTATACTAAAAATTTAAATAATGTATTGCGAATACAAGGGAGCTAGCTATTTACCAAGCCTGCAAATAACCACACACATACACAAAAGCCATCATCTACTCTGGTTCCTTAACATATCCAGACCATAGGCTATTTTCTATAAGCATTTCTTTTAAAAGCCTTGTAAGTGCTTCTTTGAGTTTTCAGAGTGTTAGACATCTGACACTCAATCAGATCTTTATTAGACTCTTTTTGTTGCTGTGATAAAACACTACTGAAAGCAACTTATAGAGTTTATTTTAGCTTACAGCCCAGATGGGAAGTCCACCATGACAGCTGGTGGCCAGAGCAGGAAGCTGAGGGATCACATCTTCAATGCCAAACACCAAGCCAACGAGAACACACTGGAAGTGGGGTGAAGCCATAAAATCTCAAAGCCCTCCCCAGTGATGTATTTCCTCCAGCAAGACTTCACCTCCTACAGGTTCTATAATATCCCACAAAGCAACACCACCAACTAGCAACAAGGTGCTCACATACCTTAGCCTGTTTAAGGGTATTTCTCATTCAAAACACCACAAGACTTCATCACTGTACATCAGCCATCCTCACATGATTATTAGAAATATGTGCTGGTAAAATACATTGGAAAAGAGATTAGAGATTGTGGTTGTCTTGGCTAGTTTATGTCAACTTGACACATCAATAATAATTATAATAACTATATGTTTATTGTGTAATTATTATAATATATAGTTATATATATTATATGTTCTATTTTGTGTTAGTTACGGTGCTTAATCTTGGAGATTTGGGTCAAGTAATGCATCACAGTCCCTGACATTTATGGAATGGGTCTACTGTGAGGTATAGTCCTCCATCAGTTTGACACTAATTATGTGGCACTGAGCCCTTTTAATGAGCTGAGCAATCTGTAGAGAAATCGAACAATTAGGGAAACCAATCAAGTTCCACCTTTGTCTGAGCTGCAGCACATAATTATAATCCTAGTTCTCTAAAGGTAGAAAGCAGAGGACTGTAAGTCAAGGCCAACCTGGGCTACATAACCAGAACATATCCCAAAGCAAAACTACACAAAAAGAATAATAAGGCAAATAAATGAGATGGAGAAGATGTCTCTAGGATAAAATAAAAACTACATGTACAATAGCACTTGAAATGAGCATAGGCCATTAAAAACAAACAAACAAACAAACAAAAACCCCACACCTAAGAGGCCAGTTCTTGAGGACTAACTCATGAGCCCTCATTATAATCTTGCATTAGCACTGTGGCTGAGCTCTCTTCCCCAGGGTATTTATATAGAAATAGTTCTGGAAAATATCTTGTCTTCCTCTGGGTTACAGAGGGGTTTTGTTTGTTTGTTTGCTTGCTTTCCTATTTGTTGTTCTTTTCCCTGACCAAGATAATAAAGACAACACCCTCCTCTGGGTGCTGTTAGTACCTTTGTTAGCAGCATATCTACTGAGTTAAACCTAAACTCTTAACAGATCCACTACAAGGACACATCAACCTGTTTTTATTTCTACAGTCCTCTCATAGGGCTTGGGAGCCAAGACCATGGAAATGATTGGAAACCAACCCTGCAGCACTGTGCACTGGAATGGCCTTTGTCTCTCATTCAGGAATAACAATCTTTTGCTGTCATCTACTAAACTGAAGCACTATCAAATTCAGGTAGTCAGGCTCACACACAAGTGTTTTTTACCCACTGAGTCATCACAATGGCCCCATAATTTTAAAATTATGAATCTAAGAATCTGAGGATGCAAGTCAATTGGTAGAAAACTTGCCCAGCACACATCAAACCAGATGCAGTGGCAGAAGCCTCTGATCATAGCCCATGAAAAGAAGAAGCAAAAGGATCAAGAGTTCAAGGACATCCTCACCTACATAGTAAAGTAGGCTTGAGGCAAGCATAAGAGACAGGAGACTTTGTCTCAGTAAAAATAAATAAATAAAATCTGTAAAGGAAAACAGATTTGTTTGAGATATGGTCAGATATAATGCTTCAAACAGTTAATATGGCCTCTTACACAGACACGTGAATAAACACACACACACACACACACACACACAGAGGAGAAGTGATTAACAAAACAATACAGTTTTACAGTTGCCTACCAGCATGTCAGACCTAGCGATGGATATTATTTTATATTAACATGGATGTTTTCAAGCTTTGAGACTCAAAGCTCTATGTTTAAAGAAAAGATTGATAGCACAATTTGTGATCATGTGTAGAATTCTGAACTGGAAAAGAAATTCTGCATTGTTGGTGTTAGTAGTGAGAAAAGTGGAGTAAGGTCTGTAGACTATATAATCACTGTTGTTAACACACGTGAGAACAGATCACACACAATACCAATAACCCATACTAGAGTTTATTAAACAGGACAGGTGGTGATTCTGGCTTGTGGGAAAATGTGCAGGAAAAAAGAGACCATGAAAGGCAGGATTTGGCTTATAAGGGCACCTGCCACATTTGGAGTTTACATAGTCATGCCTGCTCAGGCATATGGATGGAAGGGGCGCGCCCCCACATGCATGCCTGTCTGGCTGCCAGAGTGAATGCTCCATTCATGCTGCTCCAGAAATCCTAACATCCATAATCAACTTGGAGTTTCTGATTTTGATAGTTTCATGTCTCAGATAGCAAATGATTATTAAAATGTGCACTGAGAAATTAAGAGTAAGAAAAGCAATATGACAGCAGACAAGAGGATTATGAATAATGCAGTAAGATAGTAACAATTCTGAAATCCAGATGCAGGATCTATGGAAACTCCATTTAAAAACACTTCTTATGGATTTGAAATTACTTAGAATACAATTCTTAAGGAAGATTCCTTAGATTGCAACGTGAGGTATGCTGTGAAAGGGGATCATATAGGAAATGTGGCTAATTGACAAGTTCACCTGATTTTCTATAACCAGGCACACTGCCAGCATATCAGTTAAATTCTGCCTTCCCACCACAAAATGTGATTGTCTTCAATGATCTCATCATGTTTTATTTTTCAGACATCCGTAAGAACACAAATTTAGGTCATAAGTGTGTCATATAGCAATAATTTCTATCAGCCTCATATCTGGAAGGATAAAGATATTCCTTGTACTTCTGAAGTTTAACTGCATGCATAGGATTACCCTAATTTTATATTTCATCATTTATATTTCCCTGGCCTCCTCTCCATAAAATAATTCTTTTATTTTATATTCATGACC
Organism: Sigmodon hispidus; assembly: GCA_004025045.1. NCBI lineage: Eukaryota > Metazoa > Chordata > Mammalia > Rodentia > Cricetidae > Sigmodon > Sigmodon hispidus. The sequence goes on from PVIH01002291.1 coordinate 23,599, forward strand.
CAATCCAATTTTCACATCTTCTGACATTTCCATCTACATATACCATTTCTCTGTAAAACCAGGAAATTAGATGGTTTTATATATTGTTAGCATGTCCTGCATTGGCCCAGCTGCAGAGTTAATGAGCAATCTCTCCAGTGAATCAATAGCAAGTAAGCTGATTATTAAATTATAGAGTAGAATGTTGTAAAGGAAATGGGGGAGCAAAAATACAGGTGCTTCCTAAAGATTAGCTCAGAACACTTGGTGAAGTTTGATGTAAGACAGGAGTCTCAGCAACAGCCTATGTACTTGATAAATGCTTCTGCATTGTGGTATTTGTTGTACAATAATAATTATTGCATCTTAACTTCTCTCTGAGATATGAGAATTATTTCTTATTGCTGAAAAAAATGTCAGCTGTCATCTATTTGGAGCTAGATTTCCCCATATTGAAACCTGGGTGGGGAACTCGTAAAACAACAGAGGCAGACAGAGTTCAGTTGAGCATTTGGATCCCAATGCAGGCTGTACAAACATACAGCAGAATGTGGTTGGAGCCTAGGAGTCAGCTCATTTGCAATGTAAACCAGGATACTTAGATGTAGCTGAGCTTTCTTAGAAAGAAATTTGCACAGTTTTCCTCCTATAGAAATAGTATTATGGACTTCATTAAAAAGAATGGGGGAGTGTCTAAATTCTAATTTGCTTTGCTGCTTCCTTTCCTGTTCCTCATGAGCATTTACATACTGACAAGAGACCTTGGACCTAAGCAGCAGGCTGACCTCAGGATACTAGGAAAACCAAAGCAGAGAGAATTAGACCAAGAACAAATGTATCCTTTGAAATATGTCTGCAGTAATCAGATAATAGCAGCATCTGCTGCTGCAATCACAAACCAGATCATGTTTTATCAGATGACATTATGATAGCCGGCATTGGTGTCATCAGTGAAACAGATGTCACACTGTGGAATCTACAGCAAGAGGAAAGAGGCAGGAAATGACATGCTACTAAGCTCCACTGAGAAAGCATAATGAAAATGCATATTGCCTTTGGGTCACTCTACAACTGCAAAGAGTTGGGGGTGGAGTGGAGAAGGTAACCTCCTACTCATCTTCATTCCTACCAATTCTGATTCTGTGGAAACAGCTGGCTCAGAAATAGACCTGACCTGGTGCATTAAAATTCTAACCTCTAGCTAACATCCACCCCTCCAATGTCAAGCCCAGGTTTAAATGTAAGATACTAGAAAAGTTAATATAGGAGAGACTCAGATGTTTGCTGATCAAAGCAAGTATTCATGCATAAAAAATTGTTACTATCTGATGACCATTGGACACTTAGTAAGAAAATAGAGAAAAAGAAAAATGAAGCCTTTTCACTGACAGGAGGGATCAGCTAGATATCACTACCAACACTTAAAAATTGACGTTTAGTTTGCATGTATGTATGTATGTGGATGCACAGAAACCATTGTGCCTCCAGCGAAGGTCAGAGATCTAAAGGCTGTTCTCTCCCTTTGTCATGTGGAATCCATCAATCTCAGGCCACTGGGCTTAGCAATACGAGATTTGACTTACTTAGCCCTTTAGGTGATCCACCTTTGGATCACTATTCATTAGAAAGGTTCCCTGACTCTTCCTCTGCTGTATTCTCTCATATAACATTTGTTAGCCTTATTTTTATCTTATAATTGTTGCATAAATGTTTCAGTTTCCCTGTCTTGAAGATGTAGTGCCTCTAAACTAAACTGAACAGTCCAAGTCTATTAGAGGCTCTTTAAAAAAAAAAAAAAAAAAAGTGTAAGCCCCATTTTATTTTTCCCAGGTGTTTTTTCTTCTTTCTTTATGTAGCCACTGCTTTACATGGGCTTTGGTAGATGTCGTGGTGCAGCACCAGCAGGTCTAAATCGTGGTGGGGGTGTTCTGTCCTCGTGGGCTTCACGAGACTGATTCCTGATGACCTTGATATGAATAGCACAGCTCACACAATAATGAAGCTTGACATAGAGTTTGGGAAACACATAAGCGTCGAAGACACTTGCTTCAGATATGTCACTGACAGTAGTGGCCTCTACAATATTCCATATGATGAACTTCTTAATGGCCTTGTCCTTGGGCACGCACCGGGCGCAGTTCGTGCAGCGAATTAGCTGCACATGGCCACAGCCCTTTTGGCACAAGCATTGTTTCTTCTTTTTTTGGCCATTTTGGAACCAAGACCTGAAAAGCTAGATGCTCTTGATTTATTCCAACGATTTTGCTGGAAGATTCTCCTCCTAGACTCTCCCTAGTATCTTCTCAACTCATCCATTAATCTGGAGAAGGTATTCCATATGTTCTGAAAAACAACACTGGATGGACACAGGTTAGGGACACAGCAAGTCTTCAGAGATGCTATGCTGAGGACTGTGTGCCTCACTTTCCCACTACACTTCATGGGTTCCCACTACAGTCCATTCACCTGTAATCACAGAACTAGAGAAGGAGGACACAGGATCAATGAGGCTCACTAGCTCTCTGGTCTAGCCTAAACTGCTGAACTCCAGGCCAGTGAAAAACCTGTTCCACAGAAGGTGGATAACTTTTCTGAGAAACAACACCCAAGTTGTCCTTTAACTTTCATGTATGCATGCACACTCACATACAAGCACAAACATATGTACATGCACAAAAATTCAAGAAAACAATCAAAAGAAATACGTTTGACAAGAGTATATCTGAGTCTATTTTTTCAACTCATATAAAAATTATATAGTAAGAGGGAATACTAACATATTAGATGTAAAATAAAGATAGAGACAAGGGGATATAATAGGCTAAAGATTGAAGATGGCAAGTAAGTAGGTGAATGAAAGACATAGTAGGTAGATTAGCCAAAACCAAGAACATAGGAAGAAGTCTTATGGAAATTCAAAAGTTTGTAAGCTAATTATATAACATATGTATATGTGTGTGTGAGAGAGAGAGAGACAGAGACAGAGAGAGACAAAGAGAGAGAGAGTTTGAACAGACATACCCTATATGAAAGAACAGCACAACTCCTTGAAAGCATTGTTATTAAGCGAAAATCTCAGTAACCAGTCCAGGTTACCTCCCTATGAGTTACCGGTGATGGAGGCCCAAGGTGCACCCAAAACAATACAAGCTCTTGCCATTGCTTTTGACTGTCCACTATAACCAGATAATAAGATACTATTGTTAAAGACACGACATACTTTAGTTCCAGAACACAGAAAAATCAAGCTTGAACTGCAGGAAACTAATATCACTTTTTCTCTGCTGGCTAGTTTTCATAGTACTAGAAGGTGTTATTCAGGCTGCTAGGGGAATAATAAAAGATATCAACAGTCTTTCATAGCCCTAGACCCTGTGTAATATAATATCAACTAGCCAGGCAAGTTGTGCCTCTTGGTACAATAGTACTGAGGCTGCTTATGGGGATAAAATACCAGTTTCTTGATTGGATTTGATGCTTGCTCTAGAGGAAGCAATTCATATCTGGTACAGTGAACATGCTCAAAACCCAAAGCTAGGGAAGTCATAGGCCCTAAGGGGAAACAAGTGTTGTCTTGCTAAATGGTCATGCTGTCCAACTGTGTTCTGGGTATTTCTGTTTCATGCATAGATTAATGCTGCATTCAAACTAAGAGAAGCTTCTTGCTGCAGAGGGTACTGGCTAATGCAGAGACTCATAACTGTTTGAAGCAGTGAGGGTAATCAACCTACCCCAACAAGACTCAGGAACACTTCAGGAAAATAAGCAAAAGAAAGCAAGAGGCAGAGAATGGGGAAGAGTGACAGGAAGTACTCATTGCAGTATGTATGGCTGATACACTCAAACTCAGAGCCCCTCTGGTGATTTATACATGACCTGTACAAGGTAACATCAATAGAAAGAATTCAGCATGTGTCAGGAAAAGCCTAAAAAGGTCCCATCCCTATCTGAGGAGCTATTGGCAGTTGATACCTGCCAGAAGAAGAAGAGTCACTTCTCTTTGGGGAAGGTATTCTAGTTTGGTCTCTTTTTCTGATAAACATCATTTTAAAAAGCAGTTTTGGAGATGACGATTTATTTAATATAATAGATTATAGTCCTTCATAGAGGAAAGCTAAGTCAGGAATTTAAGCGAAGTGCATGAAACAGAAACAAAGGAGGAATACTGCTTACTGGCTTGCTCAGCCAGCTTTCTCATACAGTTCAGGCTCATTTACATATGTTGGCACCTTCCAAATAGACTCAGCCCCCACCCCACCCCCAGCCAATAAGCTGACAAGAAAATACCTTACAGACACGGACAACTCTTCCTTGAGGTTCCCTCTTCATGGGTGACACTAAGTTTGTGCCAAGTTGACAGCTGAAGGTAACTGTGGCAAGGTGTGATTGCTCATTCCTCAGCAGATCATCTACACCCTGGAGGGTATGAGCAGTGGGTTAACAACAAAATTACAGAAGAGAGCATTAAGCTGGGAGAAAGATGTGTTACAGAGAGCTGGAGGTAAAGAGGCAGAGGGTAAATATGATCAAGATGCATTGTACACATATATGAAATTTCCAAAGAATGAATAAAAATATTTGAAAATAAATAAATCACAAGTAGGCAACACTAATTAGACACAGTGGGTTACATTTTAAAAAGAGAAGACATGAAGTTGATAGGGAGACGTATTCAAAGTTGTCTAGGAGGAGTAAGATAAAGGGATGTGGAAAACAAGATACATTGTATACATGTATGAAATTATCAGAGAATAAATAAAATCCTTAAAAATAAATAAAATAATGTTTGAAAGAATGTCAAGTTCTCTGTAGACCAATGGAGGTCAGATCTGAATGATCCACTTTCATTTTCTGTACAATTGCAGTGGAATTGGAAATATTTGGGTTTCCGAGCCATGGTTTGTTTATTGGTTGGATGGTTGGTCTTTTTGTCAGTTAATGAGGTGTAGAATAAGCAGGTGCACATTTACAGCTGGCTTCTAGATGCAGCCCTGAGGCTAGCCCACTCCAAAAACACTGACGATCACTGCTGACAAAAATCCCAAACTTATTTTTGCTTGCAGCTTTTCTTGTATCAATTTTCATAAATCACCATGCTCCTGTGGTCTAGACAGACCTCAGTCCCCATCAAAAATCACTTATCTTGGAAGCACAGAACTCAGCGGAAACAGAAAGAAAATGCAATGGCTGAGTTTCCATACAGTTTAAGAACAAATACTTCAACAACTCCAATTCAGTTTGTCAGGCATTTCCATTCAATTAGAAGGCTTTGGGGCTAGGAAAGTAACATCACAAAATGTATCTACTTAACATAGTTGTTTTAAAACAAAGCAAGTTAAACATAAAGGTAGTGTACTATGACATATTGACAACAACCAAGGATGTGCCCTCTGTGCCAGAGGGCAAAGATGCTACTATGACTGAAGGTGATAATCAAAAACCACTTTTCTTCATTTAAAGCTATTAGAGCAGATGAAAGGGGAGAGATCTATCTACTGGATCCTCTCTTCCTCTTCCTAAATGAAAAAGCAAACCTGTTCTAGTAAATGCCTAATTTACCAGAGTGTGTTTTCCTCTTACGAAACTTCCAGAAAACTGAAAATACATTTGTCATCCCTATCCCCTGCAGTGAGTATGTGAGTTACTGAGCTGCTTCTCTCTTTTTTTACTGCCCTGCAATGAAAGTATTTAAAGTACTGATCTCTGCATTTTGTTCTGACCATAAGTCTAGCAGATAACTTCACAAAAACAACTCAAAGGCACTGTTGTTGATTTTTCCAGCTTCCTGTATAACTAAACATGCATGTGTCAGGGTCTTCTCAGAAAGCCCTTATACTTTCTCAGTCCACATAGAGTAAATCTCAGGAAGGACATGGGCACTCATTATATATCTATTATACTATGTTTTACATTTGTATTATGTATAACTCATTATGTTAAATATACATTGTCAAAAAATTGCAATTTAACAATATTCTAACCACATCAATTAAAGATAAATATATATACATATATATTATAGTATATGAGTTTTATTTTAACTTTTTAGCTAGCGTCTTATCTTTACAAAGCTGTTTTGTCAGAATTTGTTCCCACCATAAAAGAAGACAGCAACACTGAACTTGATAGAAAAGAAAGTGGGAAATACCCTCCAACAAATTAGCACAGGTGACCACTCCCTAAATATAACACCGTGGCACAAACGCTACGATCAACAATCAATAAGTAGGACCTCCTGAAACTGAGAAGCTTCTGTAAAGCCAAGGACACTGTCAATAGGACAAAACGACAGCCTACAGAATGGGAAAAGATTTTCACCAACCCTACAAGTGATATAGGATTGATCTCTATAATATATGGAGAACTCAAGAAACTAGAGCCCAAAACCTTGAATAACCCAATCAAAAAATGGGGCTCAGAACTAAAAAGGGAATTCGCAGAAGAATAACAAATGGCTGAAAGGGACTTGAAAAAGTGTTCAACATGTTTAGCCATCAGAGAAATGCAAATCAAAACAACTTTGAGATACCACCTGACACCTGTCAGAATGGTTAAGATCAAAAACACAGATGACAGCTTATGCTGGAGAGGTAGCAGAGCAAGAGAAACACTCCTCCATTGTTGGTTGGAGTGTAAGCTTGTTCAGCCACTCTGGAAAGCAGTATGGTAGTTTCTCAGAAAACTGGGAATCCCCAAGGATCCAGCAATACCACTACTGGGCATATACCCTAAAGAGGCACATTCGCACTTCAAAGGCATTAGCTCAACTGTGCTCATAGCAGCATTTTTTGTAATAGCAAGAACCTGGAAATAGATGCCCCTCAGCTGAGGAATGGATTAACAAACTGTGGTACATCTATACATTGGAGTACTACTCAGCAGTAAGAAAAAAAAATGATATTCTAAAATTTGCAGGCAAATGGATGGATTCGGAGAATATCCTCCTGAGCAAGGTATCACAAACTCAGAAAGATAAGCAGGGGATGTATTCACTCATTAGTGGACTCTAAACAAAAAGCAAAAAGCAAAGAATGTCCAGGCTGCAAATCACAACCACTGAACAGCTTGGGATCTGAAACACCTTGGACTGGCATCTTGGATCCCATTCCCTCCAGAGGAACATCTAACTCAGTCTCGATGTTGGGGTGAGGAAAATGGATCTGCCAGGAGTGGATGCTGAACTAAGCCACACTGGGACCTTGGGACCTCCTGCCCTTGCTGGGGAGGAGATAAAGAGATGTGGAGAAGAGAGAGTGACTGGAGGGGTGGGAGGGGGAAGGGAGCTTGAACAAAGATATACATGGATAAAAATATGACTTTATTCATAATAAAAAATAAAATAAAAAAGACATAAATGTACCCTGTAGTCACTTCTTATTATAGCTTCCCATTGAAGAAGTTTCACTGAATTCTACCTCTAATCAACTGCCATTTTAAAGTTCATTTTAATTAAGATACCTATAAAGCATTTTCCAATAGATATTGCCTACCAATTTTCTCTTTGTTTTTCCTCCTCCTCCTCCTCCTCCTACCTCTTCTTTTTTAGACAGGGATCCCACGCTAGCCCTTAAATGTATGGCTCCATCATTACCCATATACTCTGAAAACGGAAAATAGTTGAACATAAATAAAATGGACTGGAATAGCATAAGTACATCAGCAGAGATAAATGTCTGCTCCCAAGATCACATTAAACTATGTAGTATATGTGACCCCATTGCTCTACCTCAGGTCTCACACATGTGAAATGCAGCTTGGCACTTTACTGGGAGCTATATTTGCAGAGAAAGTTGAGATCCTAAAATAAAATCTGTTGACATGGGTTACAAAATGTTATTAATGGACTTTTCCATGTCCACACCCCATTGCAAAGCACTCCACTCACCTCAGGGACTCATTTCATATATCTCCACAGCACTAGTCAATGAGAAGTCTTGTCCATTGACAACAGCAAGGATGGATGAAACTTTTCAGCTTGTGGGTAGTCTGGCTTGATTTTTCCATGTTTCAGTCCATGTTCTTCATTCAACCTGCTGCTTCTTTCTACATTCAAGCCAGTATCTATCGAACAAGATTCTACCTCACCACATCACTCTCACCGTCCCCCCACCACCACCACCCCCTGCCCCACCCCCCTCCCACCCCACCCCCGCCCCACCCCAGCAAGGACTATTTCTGACTCTTACTTTTCTGATGATATTCTTTCTTAGAGGTTACTAGATAGCTTTTCCATGAAAGAACCTAAACTCTCCAAAGGTAGACAATGGTCAAAGGTGTGAGCAGTTTGTAGAACCTCTTGCAGTAGGACTAAAGTTTATTTATGGTGTATGAACTGACATCTTGGAGCCCACTCCCTATAGAGGAACACCTTATTCAGCCTTGATACCGGGATGAGGGACTCGGACCTACCTTACCTGGACATGCCAAATTGAACTGACTCACCTGGGGATTCCTTGCCCTCCTTGGGGAACAGATATGGGGGTAGAGTTGGGGGAGGCAGAGGGAGGGTGAGGCGGAAAGAAGTGAGGGGGAGCAGTAGTAGGAATGGAAAAAAAACTTTTTAAATAAATGAAAAAAGAAAATAATAAACCAAAGAGGGGGAAGAAAGAAAAAAAGAGGGGGGGGAGAGGGAAGGGAGGAGAAGACAAGATCAGAGAGCTTGGAAAGAAGGATTAGAACGTTGTGATCATTCCAGCCTCGCCAACTCCCTGCTGAGAGACACCGCCATTCATGTGTAAGCTTTCCAGCCTATAAAATGTGACTTAGAAGAACAGCTCAAAGAGAATGACTTCAGGGTCACTTGGCTTCCACAAGGGAAGTGTTCTGCACCAATGTGGACACTACATAGCCTGCAAACCTCAGTTTCTTCCTATAACATGGAGGTCAGGCACCTGAGAATGGCGGCTGCTCATGCCTTTCTCAGCACTTGGGAGGCAGAGGCAGGTGGATCTCTGTGAGGTCAAGGCCCAGCTTGCTCTACATAGTGAGTCCCAGATCACCCAGAGCTACATATAGAGACCCTGTGTTAAATAAATATATATATATGTATATATATAGTAATAAAATTTCTCTTTTCTCTAAAATAAAATTTAAAGCTCCTCAAGCCAAGTTAGGCTCAGCTACAGATGAAGAAAGCACTGTAGGTCACAGCTAATGCCCACAGATACACTATGGCCACCACAAATTCCTGCTAAGCAATCCTTCTCCAGTCAAATCAGAAGTTTTTTTGTTTGATTGTTGGTTGGTTTTTGCTCTCTCTCTCTGTCTCTCTCTGTCTCTGTCTCTGTCTCTGTGTGTGTGTATGTGTGTGTGTGTTTGTGTGTGTGTGTGTTTTAGATCACTTTATTCACCCATCATTTTTTTAGAGAAATAAGAATGCTTTTGCTTAAAGTCCAATAATGAGTGAATACATCCCCTACTTATCCTTCTGGGTTTGTGAGTCCTCGCTCAGGAGGATATTCTCCATATCCATTTATTTGCCTGCAAATTTTAGGATATCATTTTTTCTTACTGCCGAGTAGTACTCCATTGTGTAGATGTACCACAGTTTGTTAATCCATTCTTCAGTTGAGGGGCATCTAGGTTGTTTCCAGGTTCTTGCTATTTATTATGAATAATAATGCTGCTATGAACATAGTTGAGCTAATGCTTTTGGGGTGTGAATGTGTGTCTTTAGGAATTTTTTTTTAGCTATCCTGAATGTTTTGCTTTTTAATATAAAGTTTGATATTGATTTTCAAAAAATAATAAAAAAAAAAATTTAAAAACAACTACAAAAATAAACCCCGTAATGTCATTGTATCATAAAGTTGTGAGTAATTCATTAGGAAACTGTAAAGAGACATGTGAAATTTCTCATTTTCTCTCCATAAATGTTAGAATTAGTCCATCATATTGGAAAATTCCTCCCAATTCTCATTAAGGTGCATTAGATATGCATGAATTAACATTAGCATAATAAATGCCAAATAAATTAATAACTATCGGCCACTAATTATATGAAAAGACAGCAGAGAAATTGAAAAAGATTAAAATGCAGTTTGGAAAGATGCAGTTCCCACCTAGTCTATTCAACCATGGAGAACTGGGCTGTTGTTTCCTTTACAGCTTTGAGATTCTCATGAATTTATATCTCTCAAGTGTTGAACAGCCCACCACCATTCAGTTGCCTTTTGTTTCTTTCCTATTTGATTTTATCTCTTTTAAAACTAAAGCTTGAGTCATAGCTGAAGTTTGAATGTAATCCTTAAAGAATGGTTCTTTAAATTCTGTATGTCTAGGACTATGAATAATTCCCCCAGCAAGGAGTATTTACCTCTGTTAATGTTTGTTTTCCACAAACAACCAAAAATAAATAAATCAAATGCTGCATAGAAAAGCTATGTTGATAGTAGACCAGGCCTGGCGGGTAAGCAGGGACTATAAAGTGAGTATCATTTGAATATCAAATAAGCTTTCATGACAGACAGAACACCTACAAATAAACATTACGCCTTGGAAAACAATAACTATAGCACTTAAGGCTCCCAACCTGACTTTAAAGACCACTTTCCTTTGAGCTGGATGCAGTTTGCACATACACAAAGTCCTGTGGAACATAAAATATGTTAGCAGCAAGAATGACATTTTTTTTTCAAGCTTACCTAAAAGCACATACACATATTGAAGCAATATCATTTCTTGGAAATGTTTAGCAACTACAAGAAATTGAAGGTGTTTAAGTATCTCCACTAAACGTGATTTTATTCAAGGAATTTACTTAAGTCTCAAGAGGAAAGGTTTCTAAAGCCCCAATCTTCTCTCCTTCCTATTTGCATATAGAGCTGTTTCCAGCCTCTTAAAATTACAATTATTGTTATAAGATATACACAGATTGAATAGTCTTGATAATTAAAGGACAATTAACCACCTACAGGACAATTACAGAAATTAAAAAACAGATTATTTCAAAAAGTTTTGAAAGCTGGTTTTGGGTTTTTCCTCCAGTGGGTTGCAGATAAGAAGGCACTGGGTAAACAGAAATAAGATCACTACTAGCAATTTCTAAAAAGGAACTTACCTTACCCAGAGTAGCATATTATCTCTTAGATAATCTCATAATTATCTGCAAAATATTCATTCATTTTAAACATTTAGCTATACATTTCATTGTAGATAGATATGTTCATATTTTATTTTCAAATTCAATGCTATCAGATCTAATGATAGATGTCTAAAAGATCACAGAGCAGCTCATGACTAGCTATAAATCTTGTATGTACATATATATTCTGTCAGAAGTTTGTTCTTGAAATAGACTAAGTAGGATGAAACTATGTTTTGTTTGTTTTCTGTGCTAAACAGTTGGCACACAGTTAATGTTGTATGGTGGTTAAATCTAAACGTTACTTTAGAATGTGAATATTTAAGTGCTAAGAATTGTAAATAACTTTTATAAAAGTCATTAACTCCATGTCATTTTTCGTGTCACATTGATAAACTAACAGGAGCATTTCCATATAATTAAAAATATTTGCCTGTTTACGTAGCATGAACTCACGCATGGATAAATCTGACAAAATGTACATTTCCTTTAGGGAAACATAAATGACCTTTCTAGCCTTCTGAATGATGAAAATGCACCACTCGGCACACACACAATCAACAAACAGACTCATACATTCACACAAGCATACTCACATCTAGACACACATGCACACACACACTTTGACAGCAAAATAACCCTTTCTTCCCTCCTCCACAGGCCATGTTCATAGTGAAGCCATCAAAACCTATGGTCCCTCATTCACATAGACTTTAGAGAAGCTGTCAATGGGCCCGCAACATGTGATGGTGCTGGCTGTGAAACTTGAGAACCTGAATTGTCCCAGATCCACATAGTAGGAGAGGGATGACTCCCTTTGGATTTCTTCTGACCTCCACATTTAGGCATACACATGAACACAAAATTCTAAAAATGAAAAAAAAAAGCTTAAAAATGAAGGCTACTGTGAATCCATATTGCCATTTGGTTTAAACAAGTTGGACTGTTAGGTCACACTTGGTGAGCTTGAACCTATTTATTTATTGATATTTATTTCTTGATGATCTTAGAAAAGTCAATTATCCTCTCTGAGTTCTAGTTTACCTGTCAGTGTTCTCTAAAGGAACAGAACGGATAGAATTAACATTAACATAGATAAATATATTTAATATACATAAATTAAATATATATACATATCTTAAGTGTCTAATTATTTATCTTTATACCCACAGATAAGTATAGTCCTCACCCTCCATCAAGGAAAATTTTATTTTCAACAGATGGAGGCCATTATAGAAAACCACAACCAATCAAATTGCAATATTGTGACATCCAGTCCTGAAAGATATATCTACAACACAACTCCTAACCTAAAGCTCAGGGATTATTGTAAAAGAAGTAAAAGACTGTAAGAGCCATAGAAACAGGAAGTTTACCATGACACCATATCTGCTAGAAATGTCAGAAGCTACACCATGAAGTCTCACCAACAAGACTACCTAAAAATGATCTAAACAAGCACAACACCAGTGGACATGTCAGTGTAAATGAGGGAACACTTCTACGGCCTTGACACTAAACAACAACAACAAAAAATCATCCATTTAAGAATCTATCAAAATATATAGTTATTTATGTATTTAGGAATATAGACATATGTGGAATAACAAAAAAGAGAACATGACTTTAAAAGAGAGCAAGGGGGTACATGGGAAGGTTTGGAAGGGGAAGTTTATGTAACTATAATCTCAAAATAGATTTTCTTAATTGATTTTTTATATCAACTTACAAGATGCAGTCCTGGCAATCCATCAGTGACTGCCCCACCCTGGAGAGGTTGCTCAATCCACAAGGCTGAATATCTCAGCCGTCCCAATCTGGTGTTGACATCCTGGAGGATCCCTGGGGAGCAGCTGGTCTTCCATCTACAATGGAACTCTAAGTAAGTTGGTTCTAATATCAAGAAGGAAATCCAGAAGCAACGAAATAGACCAGCAAGAGTGAGAGCAAGCAAGCAGAGAGCAAAGGTTCCTTCTCTCAAGTCCTCATCTGGGCTGCCCAAAAAGGTGTTGCCCATATTTAGGCTAGTTCTTCCTGCTTCAAATAATTTATCAAGAAATTCCTCACACTACCCAGTAGTTTGTATTGTAGTTTATTTTAGATGTAATCAGGGTAACAGCCAAGAATAGCCATCACATCTACTTCCTTTTTCTCAAAAGTTATAGATTTAGCTATATCACTCATCCATTAAGAGAATTGAGCATATATATTATACAACAATATATAATGATGTGATATATATGTAGTTGGATAGATAGATGATAGATAGATAGGTAGGTAGGTAAGTAGGTAGATAGTATTTGTTTTTGGTTGTTTTTATTTTATTTTTATAGAATAAAGTCTCATTTTGTATCCATGTATCCCCTTGTTCAAACCACCTCCCGGGCCCTTCCAGTCACTCTCTCTTCTCCCTATCCTCCCATCCCCTCCCCAGAAAGGGCAAGAGGTCCCAAGGTGGATTAGTTCAGCATCCACTCCAGGCAAGTCTGATTTCCTCATCCTAATATCAAGACTGGGTCAGGTGTTCCTCTGGAGGAAATGGGCTCCAAGGTGCCAGTCTAAGGTGCTCAGATCCCAAGCTGTTCAGTAGTTGTGTTTTGCAGCTTGGACATGCTTTGCTTTTTGTTTAAAGTCCACTAATGAGTGAGTACATCCCCTGCTTACCTTTTGGGGTTTGTGATACCTCACTTAGGAGGATCTTCTTCAAATCCATCCATTTGCCTGCAAATTTTAGGGTATCTTTTTTTTTTTTTTTTTTTTTTTTTTTTTTTTTTTTTTTTTTTTTTTTTTTTTTTTTTTTTTTACTGCTGAGTAGTACTCCATTGTGTAGATGTACCACAGTTTGTTAATTCATTTCTCAGCTGAGGGACATCTAGGTTGTTTTCAGGTTCTTGCTATTGCGAATAATGGTGCTGTGAACATAGTTGAACTAATGATTTTGGGGTGCGAACGTGCAGATAGTTACAATTTGTAATTGGGCTATTCTGAGTGCTTTTGATCTTACAGAGAACGAAAGTTTGGTTCCCTGGTGGATTCCATGGGATCTGGCTTCCTCTTCTGGCTTCTACCAGTACTAGAAGTACATACAGTACACTTAAATACAGAAGACAAACAAGTTATACACCTAAGACAAAAATAAATACATTTTGTAAAAGTATACTGTGGTGATATATTGTGTATCAAATAAAGATTGACTGAAGATCGGAGGACAGAGCCAGCCACAGAGCCAGCCATAGAGGTCAGGCAATGGTGGCACACAACTTTAATCCTAGCACTCCAGAGACAGAGGTAGAAATCTTGATCTTGATGAGTTCAAGGCCATGCTGAGCTACATGAGATTAATCCAGTCCACAAGAGAAACAGAACCAGGCTGTAGTGGCACACACCATTAATCTCAGCACCTGGGAAGCACACAAGCCTTTCATGCCAGCTCTAGGAAGTTTGAAATAGAAGTTATTTCTCTGTCTGAGCAGAGAAAGGAATATATGGAAGGAGGAGGCAGGAGTTCACCCCCTTCCATTTCAGCCTGTGTTTCGCTTCAATTCCCCATTCACTCTGAGTATTCATAAAGACATGATTTCCCCCTTTCAACCTGAGGGTTTAGTAGTGGTGAGAAGCTTCTCTAGTGACTTATTTCTCTGTTCCTCTGATCTTTAAGCATTTACTTCAATATCTGGCTCCAGGTTTTTATTAAAAAAACTATTTAGAATTCAAGCAACATCATACATGTTTGAAAGCAGAAAAATGACAAATATTATTTATTGTCTCAATTTTGTGTATATAAGCATATATAAAAACATGTATGAATAGACAGAGGCTCAAGTATGTATATTTTCTCAATTTTGTGTATATAAGCATATATAAAAACATGTATGAATAGACAGAGGCTCAAGTATGTATATAATATACATTTAACTAAACATTAACATGTTCTTACAGACTCACTTTTAATATGTTTTTCTTCTTTTTTCTATCCAAAAAATACTTATAGGGCTAGCAATTAAGAACACTGCCTGCTCTTCCAAAGGACCTAGGTTTAGTTCCCAGTATCCACATGGTGGCTCACAATTTTCTATAATTCCAGTTCTAGGGAATCCACAACTCTTCTGACCGCCATAGGTACTGCATGCACACAGGGTGTAGACATACATACAAGCAAAACAACTATATACATAAAATATTTTAAAAGAAAGCTTTTAAAAAATATTACAGTTTTATTACATTTTAAATATTCTTTGGAAATCAGAACTTCAATTTAAAGAATATTTTATGTTCTCTTTCATATCCCTACTATATTTTCTCTTCTTCATTCTAGTAGCTAATCTCTGCCTTATTAGTGTTTTGAGTAGAATAAAGTTAGCCTCTTTCTCTGGACTTAGACACTGATCCCTCTACTGTGGATTGAGCACCTCTTTGAAGTCCTTACTGACCAGAGTACCCACTTCTTCTCTCTACCTACAGAGGCATAATGACTTGAGGGCTACTTAAATACAACTCTCCACTCTTTGTGACTAGATAGCCCTTGCTAAAGGTAACAGTTTCCACCAATTATCATGCTGCCCTTTAAGACTGTGTCTTTTCATTATGCAGAGAGAGTCTAAATGGTATGTCTCCATCAAATCCCTCCGCTCAGAGCTCAGAGAATGTTATGGTGATTGTAAGATCCAGAGGAGACAGAGGATACCAGGGGAACAAGCCCCACTGAATCAACTAAGCAAGGTGCATATGAGCACAGAGAGATGAAAGAGTAAGCACAGAGCCTACATGGGTCCCCATCAGGTCCTCTGTGTATATATTACAGCATTTAACTTAGTATTTTTATGGAACTCTTGACTGTGAGAACAAGTGGGTCTCTGACTCTTGTGCCTACTCTTAGGGACTCTTTTCATCCTGCTTGGTTGTCGTGTCCAACTTCAATATGATCGTTTTTGCTTTATTGTATATTTTATTTTGTCATGTTTGATGGTAATCCCTTAGAACCTGTTTTTTCTAAACAGAATGGGAGTGGACCTGGAAGGGTGAGGGTGGGTGGAGAGAAGCAGGGAGAACAGGAAGGGGAAAGTAACCAGGATGTAATGCACAAAACAGAACCTGTTCTCCATAAAGGGGTAAGTGGGGGGAGATGCCCATAGATAAGGAGAAATATCACCTTATGGAGGAAACAGAAACGCTGAATGTTCTTTCTCTGTCTAGTTGGTAAACGTGATCCCTTTTCTTGACATTCATTGTGCTATGGTTAATTTAAACAAATCAAAATATTCTCTGAAAGTCCACATGATAGAGAGTGTGGGATGATATATTATTAATTGATAATAATAGGAAATAAACACACTTCTATAAGAATTTTAGTATGTTCAGCTAGCCATTGTTCTATGTCAGAAATAATTTTTATAATTGTATGTAATGAGTTTACATGTCTTACGTATATTAATTTAATCCTAGTGTCCTTATATTTATTTCCTGGAAGGCTTCATTTTGACAGGGATCTCATTATTATTGGATCACCATATTAGTTTAGGTTTTGCAAGCTGGGCTTTTTTAATACCTGTATTTCATTAAAGTTCAGTCTTGATCTATAGGGCAATTCTGTTGACAGTGACCTATTTTTATTGTGTACCTAAGCACCCAGACCTCTGACTGACTCCCAGAGCAACACTTGTAACATTTAAAAAAAAAAAAAAAGAAAGAAAGAAAGAAGTTACACTATGAAAATAGTCAGGTAACCAAATGACCTCATTTGTAGCAAAAACCTTGAAAATTCTTGAGTAAACAAATATCATTTCCTTGAAGTTAGTTGACTTTAAAGCAACAGAACTCAACTCCTTCCCCAAACTCCAACCCTCTTTTTCTCTTGACACACAGCTTTGGACTTGTTCATTATTTGTTTGTTTATTCATGTCATTGATTTGCTTTGTTTTGTTTATGCATCTGTATAGACATATATAGTGTCTTTAAATATCATGAACTTGGTATATATTACTAGTTTGGTCCTGACTAGCTTAATTTTTTTTTTGAAACATGGTCTTTGTATGTAGCCCTGACTGGCCAGGAATTCTCTACAAAGACTAAGCTAGTTATTAACTCATAGAAAGTCACCTGTCTCTACCTTCTGAGTGCTTGGATTAAAGTCTTCACCAGCATACCTCACCATTTCTTTTTTCTAGTCAGAACCTGTATGTAGCCCAGGACAGCTTGGAACACACTATCTAGCCAAGGATGACCTTGAACTCCTGATGCTCCTGACAGCATCCCCCCCCCCCCCGCTGTAGTAGTACAAATTTGGGTTGTAAGAAAAGAAGACGCTGAGCCAAATATTGGGGGAAGGCTGAAATATCAGAGAAAGAAAGCACCACTGTCAATTCTCACCAAACTGTCTTGCAACTTCCTCAGCCTCGCTCCTGGTCTCTTCTGCCTGTTGCTTCTGTTAGTCACTTCTGTTTCAGTTGGATTTCTATAAGCCCTTATATACCCTATCCTATTCAAGTTAGGATTAAAGGTATGTAGCCTTGAACTCACAAAAACAGAGAAGTTCTGTCTCCTGGAGTTATGGGATCAAGGGTGGAGGTCACCACTCCCAGCTTTCCCTGTGCTGGGTTTAAAGGTGTGTGTGATTGACTCAGATGTTTATCCTTGTATTCAAGGATTTCCTGAGCTGTCTGCCTAGGATTTGACTGTGTGCAGCATCTGATATCCCAGGATTTATACCTAACAAATATCCACACTGTCCAGTCCTGAATAGTTTCACAACAGATACTAAGTTTGACTGAGAATTTAGAAACACTGTAGAAACCACAGGCACCCACAAAGGACCCCTCACATGCACCACTCATGTAACTAGTCAGTCTCCAAACATCAAAGAACAGGAAAGAAACCACTCTAGTATCTCATCCTTTTTTTTTTTTCATTTGTACTTTATGTGTGCTTTGCCTGTATGTATGTCTGTGCACATGTATGTGCCTGGCGTCCACAGGAGCCAAAAGAGAGCAACAGAGGCCCTAGAATGGAGTTGAAGATATTTGTGATCCACCATGTCTCTGGAGAGAATCTGACTTAGATCTCCTGCAAGAGTCACTATATGCATATGTATGTGTCTGTGTGTGCACATGAGCGCAGTGCTCGCAAAAGCCAGTGTGGAAATTTGTGGAGCTAGAGTCATGGGCACTTGTGAGTGCCCCAAAGTATGAGCTTGAATTGAGCTCTGCTCCTCTGCAAAAGCAGAGCAGTATGCATTTTTAACCACTGATCAATCTCTCCATCCCCCTCATAAACATATGTATATATATATATGTATTGTTATTCTACACATTTAACAGGAATTGACTGTATTATACTTGTTTTAATGTTTTTTTTCTTTTCACATTGCTATGTATTTACCAGCTACAAGTTATGATACAAGTTTGTCTTATAATTAACTTGTTTAATTTTATATGATTTTATTTGTCATTCTTCCTTCAACTATTTTTTTATATGTTTTTATTTTTCTACTGGGGGATAAATTTTATTTTCCTTTATTTTTGTTGCTGATTTGTTTTTGCATCCTGGGTTCATTTCTTTCCACCCACTCTTTGCACTTAGTAGGTCTTACTTAATCTTCTTGGATATCTATACATTTCTTTTATGGCTTAAATGTCTATGCCACATCTTTTCTTATGTAATTCTGGTTTAAATGCCTTCACTCTTGCTCCCCGTCTTCCCCTCCATCTGTTCCCTGTTCTCTTCTTTGTTCACACTTTATGTGTTTAACCTTCCTTCTCCATTTTTTCACCCTCAACATGTCTTCCTCATCTCATCAATTTATTAATAATAATAAAAATTTATTATTTCCCACTTATTCTTAATAATTTTTCACTTCACAGGACTTTCTAAAATCTTCCACTTTTGGTTTTAAAATATTTGTGAAGTACTAGTGGGCTAGTAAAAATGATCACTGACCTGACAGAGGTCACAAACCAATTAATGCAATCAAGGGCTTAGCAAGGGAACTCAGCAACCCAGAGGAAAAAGTCAGCAAAATGGATGTGAAAGTTGCTGATGTACATCAAAAAGTCAGCAACCCTGGAAGGAAAGGTCAGCAAGTAAATTGACACTTTGAAAAAAGAAAAAAAAAATCTGGTGTTGGAAATAAAAACCTATGAGAACTGGGCAGAAAACATCACAAGTAGACTCAATAAAACAGAAGAAAGAATATCAGGGGTTCAGGATAAGGCTGGCAAGAAGACTGTAACAGTATGATTAAAAGAGAAGAATTAATAAATGAGTATTACTACAGCATCCAAGTACTATGAGCCTTGATGTAGAAATCAAAATCAAACCTCCTTGAAGAAGAAGAAACCAAATGCATAGAGAATCTCTCCAAGGAAACATAACAGAAAATTTTCCAAATCTAGAGGGAGCATTCAAATACAATAAGCGTTTAGAACCCCAAATAGACATGAGCAGAAAGGAAACTCTCTATGTTATAGTAAGATGTCAAAAATACAAAGCAAAACATAACATTAAGATCTATAAGGTAAAAACACCAACTCACCCACAGAGACAGGAACATGAGAGTGATGGCAATTTCTCATGAGCATTCCTCAAATCAAAAAAAAGATTGGAATGCTATATTTTAGACCTGAAAGTAAATGATTGTCTGCCAATAGTGCTATTCCAGCAAAGCTATCATTTAAATTTGATGAAGAAATAAAGACCATTTCACAGTAATCACAAACTAAGGCTATTCATGACCACCAAGCCAGTACTACTAAAGAAGACCCTTGAAATATTTTATATATTCAAGAGAAGAAAAAAGATACTCTCCCACACAATAAATAACAAATTTTCAATACTAATAGGAGAGACAGCAAAGAACAAAAAATAATACAACAAAAACAACAATCAAAGTCAGAAAAATTTGTATTATCTTTGAGTAGTATCCTTAAATGTAAATCATTCCAACTCACCAAGAAAGAGAAACAGATAGGCTGAAATCACTTTTAAACTACATTATATATTATCTTCAAAAATACATATTTTAAGAGAAATCAATTCATCAAGATTATGTAGCAATTGGAGACCCCGCAGCCCCCTGATCCAGAGCCTTCTAAAAGGTGATTCCCAGGCCAAGCAGAGACCTTCAGTCTCTGAAACCCGGCTCTGGGACACAGCCCCTCATACCCCACAACCAGCTCCACCCTAAACCAAAGTAACCCCCCCTCAGTGCAATTGCCAGCAAAACACAGCAGGAAGGAGAGCCCATGGATAAACCTTGCCCCAACCATAAACTACATCATCACACACCAACAACTGGAGAGCCTGCAGCCCCCTAGTCCACCTTCAGCAATGTATCAGGGTACAAAATTAACTAAAAAGGAAAAAAATCCCTCCTATACACTAAGGATAAGAGGGCTGAAAAAGAAATAAGGGAAACATCACCTTTGAAATAGCAGCAAATAGCATTAAATATCTTGGCATAACTCTAATCAAAGAAGTAGCAGACTGGTTTGACAAAAACTTTAAGTCATTGAAGAAAGAAATTTAAGAAGATATCAGAAAATGGAAAGATTTCCCATGCTCCTGGATAGGTAGAATCAACATATCAAAAATGGTTATTTTACCAAAAGCAATCTAGAGATTCAATGCACTTCCCATCAAAATCCCAACACAATTTTTATAGACCTTGAAAGAACAATACTCAACTTTATAATGGGTTAACAGGAAACCCAGGATCACCAAACAATCCTGCTCAACAAAAGAGCCTCAGGAGGCATCATCATCCATACCTTCAAATTATTCTATACAGGTAAAGTAATAAAAAAACAGACTGATACTGGCATAAAAATAGACTACTAGATCAATGGAATCAAATCAATGACCCAGACATTAACCTATACACCTACGAACACCTGATTTTTGACAAAGAGGTCAAAAATATTCAATGGAAAAAAAATAGTATCTTCAACAAATGGTATTGGCATAACTGGATGGTAGTATGTAGAAGAATGCAAATAGATCCATACCTATCACCCTGAACAAAACTCAAATCTAAGTGAAGCAAAGATCTCAACATAAACCCAATCACACTGAACTTGACAGAAAAGATAGTGGGAAATACCCTCCAATGCATTGGAACAGGTGACCTCTTCCTAAATATAATACCAGTAGCACAGACTCTAAGAACAACAATTAATAAGTGGAACTTCCTACAACTGAGAAGCTTAGGTAAGGCAAAGAATACAGTCAATAAGACAAAACAACAACCTTCAGAATGGGAAAAGATTTTTCCCAACCCTACAACTGACAGAAAACTGACATCTAAAGTATATAGAGAACTCAAGAAACTAGAGCCCCAAAACTTAAATAACCTAATTAAAAAATGGAGTTCAGGGGCTGGAGAGATGGCTCAGCGGTTAAGAGCACCGTCTGCTCTTCCAGAGGACCCGGGTTCGATTCCCAGCACCCACATGGCAGCTAACAACTGTCTGTAGTTCCAGTTCCAGGCAAATAAATAAAGTTTAAAAAAATGGGGTTCAAAGCTAAAAAGGGAATTCTCAACAGAAAAATTACAAATAGATGAAAGGTATCTAAAAAATTTCTCAATATCTTTAGCCATCAGAAATATACAAATCAAAACAACTTTGAGATGCCACCTTACACCTGTCAGAATGGATAAGATCGAAAACATAGATAACAGCCTATCCTGAAGAGGATGCAGAGCAAGGCAAACACTCTTCCATTGTTGGTGGGAGTGTAAACTTGTACAACCACCATGGAATGCAGTATGGAGGTTCCTCAGAAAACTGAGAATCAATCTCCCCAAAGATCCAGCAATACCACTATTGGATATACAACCTAAAGATGCACATTTACACTCCAAAGGCATTAGCTCAACTATGTTCATAGCAGCATTATTCATAATAGCAAGAACCTGGAAACAACCTAGATGCCCCTCAACTGAAGAATGGATTAACAAACTGTGGTACATCTGGTACGCAATGGTGTACTACTCAGCAGTAAGAAAAGATGATATCCTAAAATTTTCAGGCAAATGGATGGGTTTTGAGAATATCCTCCTGAGCAAAGTATCACAAGCCCGGAAAGATAAGCAGGGAATGTACTCACTCATAAGTGGATTTTAGACAAAAAGTACAGAATACTCAAACTGTAAACCACAACCACGGAACAGCTTGGGATTAGAAGGAATTTAAGACAGACATCCAGAGATGCTCTTAGGAAGAGAAAATAGAGAAGATCTCCTTAGCAAAATGGGATCATAATGGACTGCAACCAAGAAGAGGTAGGAACAAATAATGAGAGAGAGAGATGGTTGAGTGAGGGGGACAACAAAGAGGGAGAAAATAAAAGACATGGAGATCTTGATAAAGGAACACAGTGTGGGGTTGGAAAGAGACCAAGTGCTAGGGAAACCTCCAAGAACTCACAGGATGTCTCTGGCTAGGTCTCCAACCAATAGTGGAGAGGGTACCTAAACAGGACTTCCCCTATAATCAAATGTCATCACAGGACCTACATCCAACAATGAATGGAGGTGGAGGCAGAGATCCATATCTGAGCGCTCAGCCAAGCCCCTGTCCAGCTGGAGGGGAATAGGGAGGAGTCTGTGTGAGCAATGGGATTGGGATTATGCGAAGGAGTCAGTCCCATAGAGATGGCTGGCTGGAGCTCTGGGGAGCTCACTGAATCAAAAACAACCATTGGGAACCATCAGGAAATCAAGCTAGGCCCTCCAAGGGTAGGATACTGTTGGTTGGCATAGGCAGTATGTGGAACCTCAAGGGTTGTGATCATACTGTGTTCCTGTGTGGGGGATAGCATTCCCTTGGAGCCCAGTCCCTGCAGAGGAACATCTAACCCAGTCTTGATATTGGGATGTTGGGATGAGGAAATCAGATCTTTCTGGAATGGATATGCCATGCTGAGCTGACCCACCTTGGGACTTCTTGCTTTTGGAGGAAGGGGATCAAGGACAGGGTGGGGAAGGCTGAAGAAGGGCTGGGAGGGATTGGGAGTAAGGAAGGGAGGTCGCAAGTAGGGAGGGATACATGGGGAAAAAGACCTTTAAAAAAAATAAATAATGTAATATAAAAAAGAATATGTAGCAATTGTAAATATTTATGCATCAATCTCTGGAAGTTCCTACATTATAAAATAGGAGCTTCATATAAAATATATAAAATATACACTAGAGAATGTTAGAGGTTATATAGGCCCTGATAGTTTAATAAGGGGTAACTTTAATACCCCACTCTCATCTCTAGATTGCTTGTTTAAACTGAAAATGAACAAATAAACCACAGAGTTAAACTACATCATATATCAAATGAATTTCGCAGGCATTTGCAGAATATTCTATCCAGTGGAAACAGACTACATCTTCTCTTTTTCAAGTCCATAGGACTTTCTCTATAACAGGTAACATTAAGAACTACAAATCATTAATCATACATAACTATCAAAATAACTTTATGTAGCATATGAGATCACAATACAGTAAGGCTAGGACTATAGCAAGAAAATCCACAGAAACTGCAGCAGTACATAGAGAAGGGATGATGTTCTCACTAAAGAAATCAAGAAGGAAATTTTTAAGTTCCTAAAATCAGGGGTTGGAGAGATGGCTCTGTGGATAAGAGCACTTGCTGCCCAAAAATGGAGGCCTGAGTTCAGATTCCAGCATTCTCATAAAAAGCCAAGTATGGTAGCCGCCCATTTCTGTCAGTAGTGGAGACAGGAGGACTTCTGTGGTTTGATGGCTTCCAACCTAGTTCCAAATTCAGTAAGAAACCCTGTCTAAAATAAATAGGACTGAGTGATAGAGAAGAACACTTTCACAAATGCACCTGCGCATGCATGCACGTATGCATACATATACAACACACACACACAGTCTCATATACTCACTAAATAAGTAAATAAATAGTAAAATCAAGTTAAAATTAAAGCATCACATTTCAAATATAGCTAGAGCAGTTGTAGGAGGAAATTTTATGGCTACAGGCATTTACATTTAAAAAATGAGAAAGTAGACAGGTGATGGTGATGCACTCCTTACTCCCAGCACTCAGGAGGCAGAAGCAGGAGTATCTCTGAGTTCTGAGTTTGAGGCCAGCCTGGTCTACAGAATGAGTTCCAGAATACAAAGAGAAGACTGTCACAAAAACAAAACAAAAGATCAGAAAGAAATTGGAAATGTGTGCTAGAAATTAAATAATAAAAACTCCAAGAAGTAAAATGTACAAGACATCCAGAAATACTCCTTGAAAAATACTTTTAAAATATATTTGTAAAAAACAAGAAAGATAGAAATTCTATGGATGAGAGAACTTACTTTACAACCTGAAACTGCTGTAGGAAAACATAAAGGAACCAAGCATAGGCAAACACTTTAGGACCTAGGTGTAAGCAGTAGACTTCTGACTACAACCTCAATAGCTCAGGCAACAGTCCCAAGAACTGGCCAAGGGAAATACATGGAATGTAAATGTCTCTGCACAGCAAAAGAAACAATCAGCCTAATACACATTCAACAGAACAGGAGAAAATCTAACTTTAGTATCTAGAGCACATAAAGAGCTACAAAGATTAAACACCAAAGAAACAAAGTTGCCAATCAATAATGAACTAATTATCTGAAAAGATAGTTTCAAAAAAAGAAAGAAAAATGACTGGTAAGTCCTTTTTGTTTAAGTGTTTAACATCTCTAGCCACCAGGGAAAGGGAAATTAAAAGTACTTTATCATCCCATTTATGCTAATGAGAATGGCAACCATCAGGTAAACAAATGACAGCCAATGCTGACCAAAAGAGAACCAAGAGTGGAAAAGTAGACTCTTTCACCACTCTTACTCTGTAGGAACCCACATCATTATTTAAAACACATTAAAAAAAAAAAAAAAAAAAAACAACTGCACCTCTTAACACCTCACTGTTAAGATTTGTATTGCATCTCCATGTTGTCAACACCTTCTGAGAGTACTGAGTGGGTATTAGCATTATCCCTACTAAAAGATCCTCACTCTGTCAAAGAGTAGTGAAATGATCTGCCAGAAACCAGGGGAATTCTTTTAACTCTTTACAAGTGGTGGCTCTTTAATCTATTAGTCAATGAATTAATTATTAAACCATAAGAATCATAGGTTTTAAGCAGAAACTAAAAATGTTAACATTTATGAAAATGTGCATAGTAACACATCCTTGTGTATTATAATTTCTGAACACTGGAGAAGAAAACAACATAGGCTTGTCTATCATTATAAGGACTCTGTCTCGGCATGGGGGAGGGTGAGAAACCATTAGAGGCTTGTCACATACTAAGAATACAAAGCCAAGGGCTTGTTTCTGTGTGTGCATATAATGCATGCTGATCACATCCATCCTCTAGGATCTCTCTGTATGCTCACTCACTTTTCTTTATTCTCTTAGATTCTGAACATAAGAAGAAACATAGAAATGCATGATATTTCTCTCTAAGAGACTGGTTTATTTTGTTTACCATGGTGATCTCTAGTTCTAGCCATTTTCCTGAAAGTGATATAAGTTTATTTTTCTTTGTGGCTAAATACAACTGCATTGTATGAAGGTTAATTAGATTACCCATTTGTCTGTTGACATGCACCGAGGCTTGTTCAATAATGTGTCTGTGGTACACAGTGCCGTGATAAATACACGTGTGCACTTATATGTACAGGAATATCAGATAAGTACTTGTTTGTTTATATCCCAAAATAATACACTTGGGTGGGTCAAATAGAAGTTCTACTTTAAATTTTGTGAGGGATATTGCTACTGTTTTCCAAAGAGAGTGAGAAATTTACATTCATTCCAGTAGTGAATTAAATACCCTCAGCATCTCCCACATTCTCATCATCATTTATCTTGTGGCTGTTTACTTCTTAAAATCCTTAGGAACTTTTGAGTAAAGCAATGATCACAGCTGTAGTTTTACAAAGATTGATTTGGCTACTGTAATAAAAACAGCCTGTCAGGGATGAGAGAACATGTTAGCAGGCTTCTCCAGTGTGGTGAGGAATTGGTGTGATATGGTCCCACATGAGTACTGGTGTGATCATGTTTGATGTAATGTGATACAACAACATATTTACCCAGTATAGCTGGAGGACGTCTATGAACAGAAAGGCCTCATGCCCAATGGATGCAGGAGGCGTAATGGGAGCCTCTTAGACTGATTCTATGTAGAAAGACTTTGTTATTATAACATAGTATAAAAGAAGAAAAGGAAAGGAGGGAGAGAAGAAAAGAGGAGGGGAGGGGGAGGGAGGGGAGAGGAGGACAGTGGGAGGAATAGAGAGCACTCCCGAGAGGGAAGAAACAAAAAAGAGTCAGGCAGTGGGAATTTTTTCTTTTCTTTTCTTTTTTTTTTTGGTTTTGAACAAATTTATTGAAACATATAGGGTGTGAGCAGAGAGATCTAGTGTGTCACATATTGCCATTACCTTGGGTGTATAATTTAAACATTATAAATATATATTTCATAACTAAGCCTTTGGCCAAAAAAGTAAAATTATTTAGCACATTTGTTAAGGATCAGTAAGAAATGACTTCTGAACATTAAAAAGATCAAGGCACTGAATTAAATAGCAGTAACCCTCACTAATCTAAAACTCCATAGGACCGAAGGTGGGTGTCTGCGCAGAGCTAGCCACTTATTACAGCAGCCAGAAGAGATGGGAGCGGGCACAGAGCAGCTAAGCAGGAGAGCCCAGCTCATCAGATGAGCATGTGCCAGAGGCAGCAGCAACAGACAGCGGTCCAGCAGGCTGTGAGGCAGGTGGATGTGCCCAGGTCATCTCTTCTTTGGTCTTCCACCACATACACTGAAGTCTTAGGAGGCTCCTGCGGTCCACCCTGCCAACTGTACTGTGGATATCCTTGATAGGGGTACCCCTGAGGAGGTGGGTAGGGGTACCCCTGAGGAGATGGAGCTCCCATAGGCCCCATTGACTGTGGTGGATAAGGTGGGTATGGGGCTGTTGGGCTGGGGCCCGAATATGATGGAGGGTTCTCTGGGTTCATCAGGAACCTGGCAATGTACCCACCAGCTGCTGGCCCTGCTCCTGTAGGCAGTATGGTGAATATCGGAATTTTTTCTTAAATGGAGCTTGGCTTCAGAACTCAGGGCAGGGTGTGGCTTCAGAGGCTTAGAACAGACTCCTAACAAGTATACAAAACATGGGTGAAATATCTCTAAAAATATTGAAAGGCACATAGTGCAAGATGAAAAGAATTTAAGTGTATGAGTAATGCCAAGGACTAGTCCAAACAACTAAAGGATGAAGCTGTCCTAGGTTTGAAAGAGTTGGAGGTAGACAATGGGCAGAAAAGTTGATATTGGTCATGGGAAAGCGTCTCTTTGCAGCTGGTGGTGGTTAGTTAATGCAGACTCAAGTGACACCTAGTATTGTGGGCGTAAAGAACGTTGTTTCCCATTTGGGGAAGTATCATTTCAGCTTTCTATTTATTATTTTCACTCTATTCCCTGTGTCTTCCTTGGAAGCAACCTGAAGGAACGACCCATAGTATTTCCATTGTGTTTTCTAAGTGTTAAACTACATACAAAAGCCAAGTGCATGCGTACTGATTGGATTTTGCAGAGCTTGCCAGTGTGGTACTATTTGTAATAAAGAGATGAGCAGTTCCTTCCATGACATCCCAGTGCTTCTGTATGTAGATGTCTAACTTCTGTATAATCAATCACTCCTGGTTTCCTGAAATCCATTCTCAGAGCCCAGAGCTGCTCGACCACAAGCTCACTGACTGATCTGTAGGAAAAGGTGAAAAGACATGAAATGTTAATGAGAGAGAAAAGACTGTGGTCAATATCTCACTGCCGGCAGAAACCAAAATGCCAAACTCTTCTGAGATTTAGGGAAAGAATCAAATTAATAGAGAGCCTTTATCTGGTGAGCTATATTTTTAAATTGTCTTTTTTGTTTTTGTGTGTGGGCATCAGTGTTTTGGTTGTCCATGTGCATGTGTACCAAAGGCATGCCTAGGACCCACAGAGATCAGAAGAGGATGTTGGATCTCCTAGGACTGAAGTTACAAGGGGTTGTGAACCATTATGTGGGTGCTGAGCATCGTGATGGAGCAGCCTGACTCCATTATTATAAATAGAAGCCATTTTGTTATAAGGCAAGAATAAGTGCAATTCTGTTTACTCCAAAATTCAAGCTTGACTGTCTTTAACCTATTTCTGAAATTTGTTTCGCTCCCCACCCTATAGAGTTTGATTCATCCCTTGAATATACCCTCATAAGATAGATAGAGGCCCTGCCAAATAAATTGGAAACATTCAGCCAAGTTCTTATATAACCAAAATTCCCCTGGAAAATCCTTCAACCCTTGAAAACCCCATAGTCTTGCAGTGTTTTGGACTATATAAATTCTACTTTCTCCTGTGTTCAATGCAATTTTCTCTAACCCTGCTTTAGAAAGATAGCCCTATCTAACAGAAAATAAAGCTTGCTGAGTTTGACAAAAGAAAAAACAGATTTGAGTAATGAGCCCAGTGTAGTGTATGTCTTTATTCCCAGAGGCAGAGGCAGGTGGATTTCTGTGAGTTCCAGCCTGGTCTACAAAGTGAGTTCTTCGACAGCCAGGAAGGGTATTGCTACACAAAGAAATCCTGCCTCAAAAAAAAAAAAAAATGGTAATGGCCTTTACTCTCATTAGGTGGGGTTAACCATTGAACCCTGATCTCTGGAAGAGCAGCCAGTACTCTAATCTTTGAGCCATCTCTCCAGTCCCTGTTATTTATATGTTAAGCAAATTTAAAAAAAAAAGTTTTTCATTTTAAAAAATGAACCTTTACAGACTATGTGTGACTTAATGGAGAATGAAAAGGTAATCAGGTATGGTGGTTCCTGCCTTTGATCTCAGCACTCAGAGACACAAGCAGGCAGATCTCTGTGACTTCGAGGACAACCTGGTCTACAGAGTAAGATCTAAGGTAGCTATATAGCTATGTAGAGAGACTCTATCTCAAAATATATAAATAAATAAAAACTAGGACAACATCAGTAATTTTTTTTTGAGACAGGGACCTAATATGCAGTCATGTTTCTACATAGACCAGGTTAGCCTTAAGCTCACAAAGATCTACCTGCCTGAGTGCTGGTATTAAAGATGTATACCACCAATCCTCGCTGCATTAATTATTTTCTACTTTTTTATATTTTGGTTTTTTTTTTCAAGACAGGGTTTCTTTTTGTATCCGAGGATGTCCTTAAACTCACTCTGTAGGTCAGACTGGCCTCAAACTCAGAAATTCACCTTCCTGTGCCTCCTGGGTGCTGGGATTAAAGGGGTGCATCACCACTGCCCAGTTAATTATTTTCAATAAAATAGTTGAAAATTAAATACAATAAAGTGTGAGGTGTGCATGTGTGTAATCCTAGCATCAAGAGGCTGAAGCAGGAGAATTATGAGTTCAGGGTCAGAATGGCCTTCCTAACAAGGCTCTGGCTCAAACATTCCTTTCATAAAATTTTAGTGACAGTTATATATGAAATATATATGACAGTTATGTGTCAAATGTCAGCAGGTGAGTTTCCATGGTGACTATTTACACCAATAAAGCAGGACATCTACCAGTGAACTATATTCCCAGTTCTCAAAACTCTTCAAAACCCAGATCAGCCCACTAGCTTGGCCCTTGCCAAGTATGCCCAGCTGCATCAGATCTTTTGTATTTTCTATTCCCTTCTTCTACTTTTCATGTCACCTTCAATCCATTCATGGATCTACTCAATTGTCATCTCAACAAAAAAGACTTTCTGAAAACTAGGGACATGGCTCAGGGCATAAGGGTGCTTGCTACAAAAGTATAAGGCTCTAAATTCAAATCCCTAGAACCACAAAAAAGGTCAGATGAGGCTGAGAATGATGTAATCCCAGCATTGTGAGGAGCTGAAACAGGAGGATCCCTGGGGATTGCTGGTGTCCAGCCTAGCCACAAGGCTCAAATGAGAAACCCGATTCTCAATGGAATAAAGCAGAATGGTAGAGCAGGATACCTGGTGTCATCTTCTGGCTTCTGGGACACACAACAAGCATACATACCTATGTACATATGCAAACACACATATGCACGGACACACGTAAAATATTTTTTGCCTACAATTATTGAACATTTTTTGTAAAGGTGATGGTTCTGACAAGGCCAGATGCATCCTAGATGCTAAGGAATTCTATATTGGACACACTGAACAGAAAGAAAAATTTTTAGAGCATTGCAATTTTAGTCATTACCATGTTCAAGGTGCTTTTTCTAGACTCCAGAATTTAGAGGGAGACAGAATTATGGGTAAGATTTTTAGTTTGAAAACTACTACACATGACTACAATACTTTAAGAACCCAAGATGTCCTGACATTAGGCTCCCCAACAACCACATCCTTGCTGCCGTCCTAGATTATAACACTTTGAAGCAAGATATTAAAAGATGAGTATGTGTGTCTACAGAAAAGAAAAAGGAAAGAAGAAAGCTGAAAATGCTTTGATGTCATCTTTGTAGTTGTAAGAGTTGATATTCAGTGAGTCAGCATCTCTGCTCTTACATAGCCCCGCCTTCAGCACCTATGTGCAAAAAGACGTGCACTGACTTATTCAGAGAAGCACAGGTTGTCACAGCAGAACTTTATCAACATAAGAATTGATTTAAAATAAAAACAGGTTCATTTTTAAAGAACAAAACAATCTGTATAAGTGACACTGAATGAGCTTGCACTTTAGCCATATGGTGTGATATGGGCTAATAATCCTCCACAGGGATGATCTGCTCCCCCAATGTCCTTTAACAATCACTGACAGATGACTGCCATTGCTGAAGGATATTACTAGTCTGTAAAGGATAGGAAACAGGTGTGATTTGGCTAAGAAACAACCCTAACGTCATGTATTGGAACTTGATCCCCAAAGGAATGTTCAAAGGTGGGGCTTGGGGGGAATGATGAACAAGTGATATCTGCCAGTTCCTCATGTGTATTGACAGGTTACCTTCCTTTTCTAGTCATAGCTAAAGCCTTACATCTTTCTGACAGGTCACCTTCAGAACTGGCTGTGTGCTGAAATTCAACACCAGCTTCAAGCCAGGACTAGCTGAGCAAATTTATGGTTTATTTCTAAAGGTTCCCAGAAGCATTTTCACCCAAGCTGACATGTCTCTAGTTTAAAGTTATTCCTTAGTCTCTGAATTTCCTCAGGTGATCTAATAGTCAGAGACAGGCCCAATTGATGAAATTTCATAAAACAGACATTTCTAAAATGAATGAAATCTGTATTTTCCTAAACCAAGGAAGATTCCTCCATTTTATTTAGCTAGAAACCTCTTGATTTGTCAAAAATGAAACAGAAACAGAACAAGAATCAGTACATAATAATTACAAAACAAATGATTTTTGGCCAAATTAAAAATTGATGTAGAGTCTCACAACTCTTTGGGAATTAAGGAAGAGAAAAAAGTTTAGCAGGTAGTAATATAAACATCACTTGTTTGAGTCCCTGATGTTTTACAACTTCTAGGACTTGGCAGCTTCTATCCGACACAAAAGGAAGAGAGAGATAGATGATGAGTAGATGGGGTAAAACTTGCATACATTTGGGGGGTTGGTTTTTGTGATTTTGAGGCCAGGTCTAATATAGCACAAGCTAGCCCTGAGTTCATAATCTTCCAGCCTCTGCTTCTCAAGTGCTGGGATTACTGCTGCAAACCCCCATATCTGATTTATTTGTACCTTCTTTACTCTAGTTAATTCATTCCTCCTGAGCATACCAGAGCTGGCTATGCTCTTTTTAACTGTTCTGCATGAGGAAAGAACCACTAAATTAGTTGTAAATGGCACAAATTAAAGAGAAGTTAATTATCACACCGCTCAAATCAGTGGCCTTGTGAAAATGTAAATGCTAACAGACTCCCTGGGGGGATTACAAGATGTGGTTCCATTTAACATTTGTCCTGAAACCATAACTTTCCCTTTGAAGAGGGAATATCCCAAAAAAGCCACTCTCCACCCACAGGGATTCTATTCTTACTTCCAGACAGGCAATGTAATGAATGATTTGATAAAGGCTTTTCATGCTTTCCTAATTTTGATGATAGGAGTCACATTTGACTAGCCTAGTTAAGTGCCCATTGTTAAGAGCATCTTGGGGGGCAAGGAATATCTCTTATTGCCAAACTGGTACTTAAACTCATTTCCTCTGTGTATAAAAGGTACTCTTACCAGTGTACAAACAAAGGTCTACCCCAAATCCCTTACTTTGAAGGGAATTCCAATCCATAGATGTTAGAGGAACGGGGGGGGGGGGGTGCTTTTACCAAGTTATTTTCTAAAAACTTAGCCTGTGCATTTATATAAAAAGGAGAAAGGGTAATGCCCCCAAAACATGATGCTCAAATGAGCATATTGTTCCAACAAAAAGCTTTCCTAGGTAGCTGGGGATAAAGACAACTAGAATAAAAAAAAAAAACAAGCAATAAAAAAATACTGACAAAGGTGCTGAAGAAGTGCATCCAATATTTCATGATAATTTAAATTAATATTACTGGCATATGAGATGGTAATTCAGTGTCTTATGTTTAAACACTCAACTCAACTCAAACATAATAATAGTAGCAGCCATTGTCCAATTATTTTGAACCATATATTATTGAAGAATATTATTTTAAGATGTGTTACATCTGTTTATGCTGTGAAACTTTTGTTTCATGATGTAAAGATGTGTTGCATTTGTTTAACTCTGTAAAGCTGTGTAACTTTGCCTGTCTAAAACACCTGAGCTGAACAGCCAATAGTGAGGCAGGAGAAAGAACAGATGGGGCTGGCTGGCAGAGAAAATGAATACAAGGAGAAATCTGGGAGGAGAAAGAAGAGCAAAAGAAAACAGGAGAGGAGGATGCTAGGGGCCAGCCATACAGCCACAGAGCCACACAACCAGCCATGAAGTAAGAGTAAAAATAAGATTACAGAAGTAAGAAAAAGGAAAAACCCAGAGGAAAAAGGTAGATGGGATAATTTAAAGTGAAGAAAAACTGGCTAGAAACAGCCCAAGTTAAGGCTGAGCATTTATAGTCAGGAATAAACCTCCTGGAGCTTTAGATTTTATTTTTTATGTTTTATGTATTTTAAAGAAAAGAGAGGTTTTATTATTGTATTTTTTAAAGCTATTCTGTATGTTTTGCTTTTTTATGTAAAGTTTGATATTGATTTTAAAGAAACAATAAAGAAAAAAAGATGAAGTTAAGAAAAAGAAGAATAAACCTCCATATGTGATTTATTTGGGAGCTGGGTGGTGGATTCCCCAAAAAAGCTAAAACAAACAACAACAATGTATTGTATTTTTCATATAGAATTAACTATTTTTTTCTTCTTTTGAAAACTGTCTGGCCTTGTATTCGCTATATAGACAAATTATATAGTGTTGGGGTTGTAGGTGGGCATGACCTACCACACCTGGCAAAGACTCTGTTACTAAGTACCATTAGTGGGCTAACTGATAAAATATTGAAACTTGGGGTGTGACAAATTCAAATAGTTGGCAAATGCTGACTCTAAAATATAGTTCCATAATGTTCTGAAGCTTTCCATATCACACATGTAGAGACCTTATTTGGGAAGAAAACTGATGTTTGCGTTCCTGTTTCCTGACTGGCTAACTTACGTCTTCGATTTTTCCTTCCCTCCCTCCCTTCCGTTTTTGCTTTCTTCTGTTTTTTTCTTTTTCCTTTCTTGTTAAAGTAAAGCCTTATTATGCAGTCCAAGCTGGCCTCAAACTCACAGCAATCCTCCTGCCTCCGCCTCCATTTTCTGGAATTACAGCTGTGAACCAGTACACCCAGCTTCAAATTTCCTAACTTTTAAAGTTATTGTTGAAGTGATTATTTTTAACTGATTAATACTGTAGGAACAATAACAGAAAAATAGATAAATTTGCTTTATAATGAGGTTTCTTGCACATTCTGAGAAGTCCTTCTGTTCGGTTGCTCTTTGTAAACATATTGGATTAAAAACTCTCTGTGACAACCAAGGCTACATAGAAGCCCTGCCTCAAAAAACAAACAAACAAACAAAAAAAGAACTATTTACGTGAGAAGGTGCAAAGACTGCATCAAGTTGGTTGGGTGGGAAGGTGGAGAGGATCTGGGAGGGATTGTGGCAGGGGAAACAATAATAACAAAGTGTATTGTATAAGTTTTTAAATTAAAAAATAAAAAACAAATGTAACTCAATACAAACTAATAAACTTACTTGAAACATAAAAAACACTTGGGAGAGTCTCCTAAGCACCCACCCTGAACAAAGGAGTGATGGCTGCTGGGGAAGGGAGTCAGTTTTCTTTGGGAGTCTGACCACTAGAAAGTTCTCCATGTCCCAATGAATGACCTCATCCCTCTATACAAATGGACAACCAAGCTACACAACTGTTGCCCTAATGCTGAGCGTTTTCTAGTCCCACACAGGTTCCATAGTCTAAAGTTTATAAGTTCCCACTAGCTTGGTTCAGTTGTCTCTGTAGATTTCTCCCATAATCTTGTGCGCCCCACCCCCACCCCACCTTGCTCATACAGTCTCTCTTCTCTCTCTTTGACTGGACTGCTGGAGCTTGGCCTGGTGCTTGGTTGTGGATCTCTGCATCTGCTTCCATCGCTACTGCATAAAGGCTCTATGTCATTCCAAGAAATTTCATTTCATTTTTGAGGTCATTCTGAATACTATGGCTTCCCTGATTGCCTCTTCATGCATTTGTTATTGGCATATAGGAAGGCTGTTGATATTTGTGTGCTAATACTGTACACACACCTTAGTTGAAAGTGTTAAGAGCCTTTATGTCTTCTGGTTCAGTCTGTAGGGTTTCATATGTTTAGCATCACATCATCTACAACAAAGGATAGTTTGGTGTTTGAATCCCTTTTATTTCCTCCACTTGTCTTAGTGCTCCAACTGGAATATCAAGTGCTATACTGAACAATAGTGAACACTCCCATTTTGTTCCTGATTTTAATTAAAAAAAAGTATTTTGGGATTATGTTCATCTCATCTCAGGGGTTAATCTATAATTTTCTTTTTTGGAGTGTGTGGGTGTGTGTGTAAGTGTGTCTGCCTATCTGTCTATCTATCTATGTGTTTAAGGTTTATGGGCCTGGAGAGGTGGTTCCATGTTTAAGCGTACTGGCTACTCTTCTAGAGAACCTGGGTGAATCATGATTCTAATAAGTCTTAATCAATATAAACCCAGAGTCAGACAAGTTGAAAGCTGAAAGATCAGAGAAGCAGAGCATCCAGGGACTTCTAACCTCTACAAATCTTCAGACTGAATGAAGGCCAAGATCCTGTCTCCCAATTATTATCTGTGAATCCTCAGACCAAATGAGGCCAACATCCTATCTCCACATCCCTAGTGCTGGGAGTGCACCTCCACTGCCTGGCTCCTTTAGACTGGTATAATATCATATAGCCTAGGGTGGCCTTCAACTACTGATCTTCCTGCTTCCTTCTCCCAAATTCTGAAATTAAAGGTGTGTGCCACCACTGCCTGGTCTCTATGGTTAACTAGTGGACTAGCCCGCCCTCTGATCGCCAGGCATGCTTTCTTTGTCAGAACACAAACAAAATATTACACAACACCTGAACTCAATTCCCAGCATCTGCATGGCAACTCAAGCTGCCACAGTCTCCAGTCTCATCAGATCCAACACCCTCATGCAGACACCCATCCAGGCAAAATACTAACGCACGTAAAAATAATTTTTTAAAAGATATATTTTATGTTTAATTATGTTGAGTTGTGTGTCTGTGTGCCTATGTATCTGTGTATGTAGAATGCAAAAGACAGCATCCAGTCCCATGGAACTGGAGTTAGGAATGATTGAAATGAATCTGGGTCCTCTGCAAGAGCAAAAAGTGCTTTTAACTCAAGTTAAAATGTGTACAAACACAATAAATAAAATGTAATGATTATTAGAAAAAGTGTGGTGATATATATTTAATAAAAGTAGCCTGAAATAATAGAGGACAGAGCCAAGCCATGAAAGTCAGGCAATGGTGACACACACCTTTAATCCTAGCTCTAGGAATATTGAATGAGAAAGTACAATAGCTGGGCAGCAGGAGGTCAAGGAATTCAGCTTTCCCTGCCACTTCCATGATGAGCCAAGGAGAGAGAGGTTGAAGAGATTTGTAAAGACAGGCTGAGGAGTTGGCTAGGTGAGAAGTGGCTGTAGCTTGTTTTTCTATTTCCCTGATATTCCAACTTTTCCACAATAACTGGCTCTGGGTTTTATTACAATACCAAATAGAACGGCAATATCCAGTTTGTAATAAATATAAGCCTCTAAATAATTATTTTATAAGCAGCTGCAGAACCTCAGATGTGAGAGATTCCTCCAGACTATGGGTCTGGAAGGGCCAGAAACTTTTGGCTACAAAAATGCATTCAACAGACATTGGTGTGATAAGTTGTTTGGGTGAATGTTATCAATAGACAGTAAACTTAGAAGAAACTTGAGTAAAACCAGTATAAAAACAGAAAAATGTAGTCCATTTTCTAGTAGAACACGAGGCTTAGGGCCTGTGGGTATGTTTTAGCATTATATAGATACTTGAACATGTCATTATTTTTCTCTTTCTTTTTTTAAAGTAATTCTTTCTATTTAAAAGATTGTTTCTCATCCCCACCACTGCTCCCCTTCATTCCCTCCTCCCCATCCTTCTTCCATCAGCCTCTCCCTACCCCATCCCCCATCCATTTCTATATTTTTCTGTTTCTTTGTATTGGTTTTGCTTGAGTATTTAAATAACCATAAACCTCTAAGATAAGTGTATATGAAGTTTCCTTCCTGCTATAAGGCACCATGTCCCTTATGGTATTTATTTTAATTATTCTATGAGATGTATTCTATTATCATCATCTTTTTTTCTTTTTTATATGTGTTCATTGTATATATGTATGTATGGCTATATGCATGGGTACATGTGTGTATGGTTTCATGTACTCATATTGTGCATATGTGGGGCCCAAGGTCGATGTCTTTCTCAATCACTCTTTACTTTACAGTTGGTGGGGTCTCTTGCTCACTCAGAGCTCACCTGTACTGGTTAGCCTAGCTAGCTAGTTTGGTGGTAGGGGGGTTCTGACTTTTCCCTGCAAGTGCTGAGATTACAGGTGGAAAAATAAAAGAAAGAAACTTTGGTGAGAAAACTAAAAGTATATAACTGATCTCATAGGAAATCTCAAAAAGATAACTATTAATTATCTATTGATAAATTTTGTAGTGGAGAAATACCATAAGCATCATATTAGCAAAGTGACAAGTATTTGTATCATTTTAGTAAAAATGTATATTGTGTCTCTCCATGCCAATGAAGAGCATTAAGAAGCAACCAGAGAGAAAGAAAGAACATGAAGTTAGGTGGGTAGGAATGATAGCTGTAGTAGAATTCAGATGTTACCCAAGGAAGCACTAATGACCTCAAGAATCTAGACTCTGATGGGGCGTGTCCAGAATCATTCAAGACTCTGGGACAGATTCTTTTGCTCTCTTTGGTTCCTGGGTTCTCCAAAAAAAAGCTGAGAATCCCCATGCAGAGTTCTATTTTCTCCCAAAACCGCTTCTTACAAGTCTGTTCTCTCCCCTTAAAAAAATATTAACCCATGGTATTGTGTATCAGATGTAAATGTTTGCAATTATCTGGCGCCAAACAATGTCAAAAAAAAAAAAAAAAAACAAAAAAAAAAACAAGCTGGGGGATGTTGAAACAGAGACAGAAAAATAAAAACCTACTGTACCTCACTCAGTGATCACTTTTGATATATAGACCATTCAAGACAGTTATAAGATAGCTTCATGTCATACCTTTAACAAGATTTCCAGATAGACTTACCCAATACTCTATAGTTATAAATAATTATAAATAAATACTCTATAGTCAATTCATTAAGATTTAACCATTGTTTTAGGGTTTTTTATCAGTTTCAAATTTATTTTTATAAGTGGCTTAGACTTTCCTGTGTACACATGAAGCAGTTGTGAGAGGCAGGTATAGCCACTCTGGAAATTCCAGCATCCATTCTACGCTTTTAGGTCAATGGATTATGAAATTCTTTTGCCAGAAAAATTGATTGTGACTCTTTAAGCTTTACTATAAAAACCATTTCTATCAAGCATATATTAAAATACTCTTTCTATCATATGTTTGCCATAGTAGCCTTGTTCATTTAGCTTATACTGTCAGATAGTATTATAGACAACCCTATCAAGCAGCTGAGACCACAGTGCTTGGTGAAACAGTGGCATGAGTATCTCCCACCCCATGGAAGGGTTAATGTTCATTCATTGTTTTAGTTTTACAGGACCCCATGGAGATACTATTGCCCACAAGTCAGCATGAAGCAACCTAATAAAAAACTATGCCCCTCTCCTGATAAATTTTGTCCGCTAAGAGTTATAGATAATTATCATTCTAATAGAGTAGTTATAAGTTATATTTGGGTTAAAGATAAAATTATAATATAGACTTAAAAATTTCTTTTAAAGAAAAGGGAATAGACAAAAAAAGACATAGATAAATTATTATATGTACCTACAAACAATTATTAGACAAAAGATAAGCCAAAACCAAATTGCCATAATATAGATGTTTATATATTGATACAAATAAAAAATTATTTTACATGTTTAATTGAAATAATCTATATATTGATACAAAATTAAATATATAATTGCCCTATTTTACACATGTTTCTACCTGTGTTTAAAATATTTTATACATTAATGCATATTAAGCATATTATTGTTATTTCCATAAAACAATTTCTACCTCTATCTATACTAATAATAACACATTAGTTATAATATATACACAAGTTATTTTATATAATTCTTTTAGATATTTTATACAATAATATATAGTTAAGATACTGTTGTCACTTTATACAATATGTATACCCTGGTTAATATTCATAAGATCGTCATATTTAAAGTCATTATTAAAAAACTATACACTCATTTAAAGATTGCCTATTCTTATAATATAAACTTCACTCTTCCAGTTGATTAAAATTACAGATTACCACTACTCAGATTTGCCATGTAACAGTCATGATACTGAGGCCTCCCAAAAGCACACTAAAATATATCAAATAGACAAGTGTCTTCAACCACTTCATAGAACCCTAAAAAATATGACACTTAAGGTTTTGTTATCTAAAATTCAGCCTTAAAAGACAGGACAACTCCTGACATCACTATTCCCTTCTTGAGGTGGTGTTGAACATCATAAACATCTCACAAAAAGTTTGTGTTCTTTGACAAATAATGGCCTAAAAACAAAAGACTACACTTGCTCCAACTGTTGTCAACATGCACACTGTCCAATCGAAACAAATGAGATGAAAGATAAAAACTGCCAAAGCCTGCCTAGACAAAATAAGACAGTCTCTCCCAAAAGTACCCTGCTTCTAAAAAGATTTGTCAAACATCCTAGGCCAATAGCCAAAAAAATAGATGCTCCAACTATACAGAAAAGCCAAGTAGCTGACTGTCGTTGTCCTCTCCTAAATCTTAAAAGTTACTCTCTCATGCTTCCAACCTTCATATAGTATATTTTTCCTCTCAAGTCTTCATAGTGTTAAAAACTAAATAGTTAAGGTTACTATCATTTCATATTTCAACAAAGAGCATTCAAGCATTAGATTCTTATTATTAAAAATAAACAACCTTAAAATGATCCTTATACATTGCATTGTACCAGTATTCTAGACATTAAGATATAACTTATATTTGTTGTTTATTAGTTATAGTGTGACCTTACTTATGTTAGTGGTTTTCCTTCCCCCAGACTCAACCTTATAATAATCCCTATAATGTATACTTAATTTAAAACTTTCTTAGTTAGACAAAAGAAAAAGATATTGTGAGATTCAGTTTTTACCCAAAAAAGCGCTAGTGACCTCAAAAATCCAGACCCTGATGGGGTATGGCGAAAATTGTTCAAGACCATAAGACCCAGACTCCCTCACTCTCTTTAATTCCTGCGTTCTCGAAGAAAAAGCTGAGCATCCCTGCACAGAGTTCTATTTTCTCCTAAAATCACTTCTTATAAGTCCATTCTCTCTCCTTAATAAATATTAACCCATCATATGATATATCGAATATAAATATTTGCGATATTAGATAGTATCTCAAAGAAGTTGGGTGAGGTAAACGACCATGATCAGAATACATTGTATGAAAAAATACTTAAAATATTTTAATTAATAACTTTTTAAAATGTAAGCAATACTGTGCTACAGTGTTCTTCCCAAATATATATATATGTTATATATAATAATGAAAAAAATCAGATAAACACAACTTGAAGGAAATTCTATAAAAAGCTGATCTCTTCAAATATGCTAAAATGATAAAGAACTAATAACTGAGAAAAGACAAGCTATTAATAAATATTGAAAAACTAAGAAAACACTGATTGGGAGAAAGTAAAGAGGTGTGACAACCAAGTCCTGTGTATGATCCTAGACTGGTCCTCAAAGTAGAAATATTTAAGCAGCGGCGCTAAAGAGAGCCCTTTAGACAGAGTTTCTCATATATACATCTGCATCTCTGGGAGACCTCGTTAAAATGCAGATACCGACCCAGCATGTCTGGGAGAAGCCAGAAAGTCTGCATTGCTAATAAGTTTGCAGGTGAAGCAGAAGCTGAGCCTTACTAAACACACTGTAAATAGCAGACTCCAGAGGTTCCCAGCAGCTCTGTGTGCTGGTGTGGAAGAACTCCTGAATGTCTTGTGAATTATTTAACGATGGGGCATAACAAAGATTTAAAAATCTGTTGTTGACCTTGTTGATAATCAGCAAATCCTAATCATTGAGCCTCTCCTCTGCATGCGAGTTGTCAAGTTAAATAATCTGTCTGACAGCTAGAAGATATTCTGCCGCACAAAGTGACCCCATTCCAGAGGACAATCAGACCTTGCAAGAACCACCCACACACTCGATTGTTGCAGATTCGGCAAGGATGCCATCCCTTCTCTACTCTTTCCATTGACCTAGAGAGCTAAATCCAGGATCTTACTGTCTAAATATCACATAAGGCTTTAGAGGCTCAAAACTCCTGTCTGGAAGAATAAGATTCACTCCAAATGAGGTTGAAAATAAATGTTACTTATCAACAGTCTGTGGAAATCAGGCACAGTGGTGCATGCCTTTATTACTAGCACATAAGAGGCAAATAGCATGTAACAGGAGAGTCTCTGTATCCCTGTGCATTTAAGGCTAGCCTGGGCTACATAGCAAGCTTCAGAACTACCAGGGCTACATTGAGAGAGCTTCTCTCAAACAAACAAACAAACAAACAAACAAACAAAAAGAATATGTGGATAGCTATGAAGATGTACTCAGCAGAATGCTTACACAGCATGCATGAAACCCTGAGGTCAGTCCCTAGCACCATACAAATCAGGCACAGTATATGCCTGTAATCACCACACTTGGGAAGTAAAAGCTGGAGGAGCAAAAACAAGGGTTTGAGTCTAGCCTGGGCTATACAAGTCTCTGTCTCAGACAACAAAACAAAATATGTGAAAAAAAAAGCATGACATCAAAGAAAGTCATTGATACAGCAGTCACCCCTAGGATTTAGAGTGCAAATTAAACCGAAGTGAGGGTTAGCATGTTACAACTTCCCAAAGAGCCATATCCAAAAGCTTGTACTCCTGTCAACAATCACAACTTTATTTTAATATTTATTTTTATTTTATGTGAATTGGTGTTTTGACTGCACATATAACTGTGTAAGGGTGTCAGATCTTGGAATTACAGACAGTTTTTAGCTGCCATGTGGATGCTGGGAATGGAACTCAGATCCTCTGGAAGAACAGTCAGTGCTCTTCACTACTGAGACATCTCTCCAACCCCTCACAACTTTATAAAAGAGGTATAATTGACATATTTCAAAGAAGACAATTTTATGAGTTTTGAAAAATATGTACCTTCATAAAACCAGAATCAAAACTCAAGATAATGAACAATTTCATCCCAAAAAGGATTCTGTATAAGCTTGGGGACTTGGCCCACTACCGTCTCCAGGCAACCACTCATTGCAAGTAAATTTCTTTCATGTGTTCTTCTGTCTACTGTTTTTCCATACAATTTTCACCATAATTAATTTGAGACTTATTAATGTTATTACATATAGCTATCCATAAGCCACACCTTTTTATTACTGAGCAGTATTTCAGCATATGAATATACCAGTCTGCTTACAGTATTCTTATCTGTGGGTATGTGATTAGCTTCACAGTTCTGGTTGTTGAAATGAAACTCAGAGCTGGGGAGATGGCTCTGTGCATAAGGCGTTTGCTTTGCAAGTATACGGAGGAGCTGAGTGAAGAACTGCAGGACCCACATGCAAGTCAGCCATGGCAATGTACCTACCTGCACCTCCTACACTCCAGGGTAGAGACAATGAATCCTGGTCCTCACTCACCCAACTACTAAAACAGTGAACTTCAGGTTCAGTGAAACCCTGTATGTAAAGTAACATTTGCAAGTGTAGAGGCAAACAGATAACATTAATTATGAGCCCCACATGCTCACATACAGGTGAATGTACCTGCACATACATGTGTGTGCACACGCACAGCACAAAATACACATATACCACACACACACATACACACACACACAAATGAAAATCAGTCTTGTTGTGATGTTATCACGCCTATCACTTTAAGTCTTTTATAAAACTGTGTCTTGGAAGGATATAAGAGATGATCAATGGTAGGGGAGGGATATGGTAAAAGTGCATTGTATATGTATGAAAATATGCAAGTAGGTAGTTCCTGCCTTCTTCCTAACCTGTATGGGATACAGCTGAGGAGAAGCATGTTTAAAGTGGCGTAGAAAACCAGAGAGGCAGAAGCGACCAGGAGCAAGGCTGAGGAAGTTGGAAGACAGCTGGGTCTCAGCTTGTCAGGCTTGGTGGCAAGGACGTCTACCTGCTGAGCCATTGCACTGGCCCACGTGTGGGACTTCTGATCCGGACTGAAGATGCTCCATCAGTGAAATCCCCGAAAGTATTCCCAAGTCCAAGAGTCTTGAATATGAGACATTCTTTGTCCTGGGAATTGTGGATGAAGGGTGATGAGCACATTATCTCATAGGACTGCAGTGCCCAATCAAGTGTTGCCGAGACCATGGCGTCGCTGAGCTAGCTCTGAGGCAGGTGCAACCCCAGTTGAAGAGTTGGTGGAGGTGGAGTGTTCTTCTGTAGTATACTGGGTGCACACCCCCACTCTACCCCAGGGCACTGAGGAAATGACTGGAAAAACCGGGAAACGACCTGGCAGAGGACCAGGTGCTCTCAAAGGGAGTGGAGAAGGAGGACTGGGGAAACGAGGCTTCTCAGAGATTTCCTAACAAGGATCTTCCCTAAGAACAGCTTGTCTCTGAAGTGGCAAAAGCGGAAGCCAAGATGGTTTCCTGATGGCAGAGGTACCAAGCACTGTCTTCTACTCCTGAAGTTCCCCTAATGATGCTATATTTCAGAGTCCTCCAGGCAGACAGCAGACTGTGAAAAATGGTGTGGAATCTCTCATTGGTACAGATTGGATTCGTCACAAATTTATCAGATCAAGGATTCCAGATGAAGTATTTCAGCCTAAACCTGAAGATCATGAAAAATATGGTGGGGACCCAGCACCCTCATAAACTGCATGTTGTTACCAGAATAAAAAGTACAAAAAGCGTCCATACTGGGAAAAAGAGACCATCAAGATGCTTGGACTACAGAAGGCACATACCCCACAAATTCACAAGAACATCCCTTCAGTGAACGCAAAATTGAAAGTAGTTAAACACTTGATTCGAATCCAGCCCCTGAAGCTGCCACAAGGACTTCCCACAGAAGAGACCATGTCTAGCACGTGCCTCAAGAGCACCGGGGAGTTGGTAGTACAGTGGAATCTGAAGCCTGTGGAGCAGGAAGCAAAGTCCTGATGCCACACAGCTGCAGATTACAGATTGAAGTTACTTAGGAAATGGTTCTTATTAAAGTGTGTTTCAGTCCAAAAAAAAAAAAAGAAAGAAAGAAATGTACTGGCTAGCAATGTTTCTGTGGGGTTGAGGATGCAATACAGTGGTGGACTTGGCTGGGGTGGAGGAGGCTATGGGTCAATCCTCAGTCTGGGCTGGTGATTCGGGGACTCCTGGTGGTTTGTCCTATTTACAGGACCTTCACCAAAGAGATG
Source organism: Sigmodon hispidus (assembly GCA_004025045.1). Taxonomy (NCBI): domain Eukaryota; kingdom Metazoa; phylum Chordata; class Mammalia; order Rodentia; family Cricetidae; genus Sigmodon; species Sigmodon hispidus. The sequence goes on from PVIH01002291.1 coordinate 67,927, forward strand.
TGCTTACAGATGTAGAGGAAATGCTGTTTCTGTATGTCCTGTGTCAGCTACTGTCTGTAGTTTATTTCTGCTAGCATTTGGGGTGGATTTTCCCCCCAGTGACCCATTCTCCAGAGTCAGCTGGACAGCTTGTGAAATCAGCTCCATACTACATATGAAAGACCCCAACCTCAAAATTTCCACAAGGCCAATTAGAAGGGAGTCATCCTGCCGGCAAAGCCTCAGTATATCAGGAAACTGACAGTTAAGGTTTTTTATAAAGATAAGGAAGGCCATGGGAGGGTGAAGAGACCGAGGGTGTCTAATCTTAACACAAACCAGATGTTCACAGCACCTCCAGGATCAAAAGCTTTACAACCTTGCCCCAAAGTTGAACCTTGCAAATGATTTATAACATTACCCCTTAGCAGAATTTTATATGTAGTTCAAAGTAGCTAATGAGATATGATGTATGTCTTTATGTTTAAGCTGATGACACTCTCTCTATATATAAAAAGGAGGGACTGTTCTTTGCACGGGGCACTCATTTAGCTGAAGCTGCTGATCGCCCACAGGTGCCTGTGTATTAAAATAACCTCTTGCTAATTATAAAAAAAAAAAGAAAATATGCAAGTATAAATTATCTTTTTTTCCTTTTTTGTTTTTGAGGCAGGGTTTCTTTGTAGCCCTGGCTGTTCCGGAATTTTCTGTTATTACACAAACTCTAGCTAGTATTTAATGAAAACCCAGAGACAGATATTGGGGAAAAGCTGAAATATTAGAGAGTGGAAACAGACCACAGTCAATTCTCACCCAACAAACTTCTCAGGCTGAACAGTGTAAATGCTATCTTCAAGAGTTCTCAGCCTGGATGGTCACTTCTAGAGAATGCATGAATGCCTGTCTCCTCCTGCCTTAAATATCTTGCCCAGCTGTTTCACTTCTGGGTTCAACTCTGCATCATAATCCTAGAGTTAGGATTAAAATTGTAAACTACTGCTGCTTTGCTATTAGGCATTGAACTTACAGAAATACAGAAAGATTTCTGTCTCCTAAGTAATGGGATTAAAGGCCTGGGTCACCACACTCTGACCCTCATGGCTTGACTGTGGGTGATTCTGTTCTTTGATATTCCAGGCTGATTTTTATATCACCATACTATGTATACCAGGCAAGCCTTGAACTCATAGAGTTCTACCTGCCTCTGCCTCCCGAGTGCTGGGATTAGAGATGTGTCACCACCACTGCCCAGCAAGAATAAATTACTTCTTAAAAGATATCTTTGTTGAGTGTGATGGCTTATACCTGTATTCTCACCACTCAGGAAACAGAGACCAGAGAACTGAGTTGGGGATAGCCTGTGCTACATAGGACAATTCTGTTTCCCCATCCCCTCAAAAAGAAAAGAAAACTAGCCATAGTGTTTGTGTTTCTCTTGACATTTTCAGCAAAAGCAGAGAAGCTATAGCTGTTTACTGTCCTTCTGCCTCACATGGAAGCAGTTTTGGGTTGAGTTCTTTCTCTGGGTCCATTAATTGATTTTTCTCATTATTCATCATTTTAGTCTTGAGCTCTTTCTTAGACACAGTTAATCTACTTGAAAAGTGTAGGTTCTTTGGTTTTGCTATTTATTTCTATTCTTATTTATTAATTTATTAGAAGCAATGAGAGCCAGAAAGTTCTTCCCTATATTGTTGTCCCCTGTTCCCATGACTCATGAGTTTCTAAGTCTAGCTACTAGGGAAGCCTTTGTCTTGCCCTGTGCTGATGTTTCATACCCCTTCCTCTAATCCTTTAGTGGCTGCTGCATGAATTCTGATTGTAGTGAAAAAAAAACTCAGAGCCAGATATCGGGGAAAGGCTGAAATATCAAAGAAAAGAAACACCACAGTCAAATCTCACCCAGCTATCTTCTAGCTTCTTCAGCTTCACACCTAGTCACTTCTAATTGCTGCTGTTTTCCCAAGCCTGCTTTAAATAATCTCTTCGCTCAGTTGTATCACATTCAGGTTAAGATTAAAGGTGTGAGCTACTCTATTTGCTAGTCAGCCTTGAACTCACAGGAACACAGAAAGATCTCTGTCTCTGGAGCTATGGGATTAAAAACATAGGTTATCACTCCAGCTTTCCCCATGCTGGGATTAAGGTGTGTACTATTGAAGCCCAGCTATTTGACCCTATACTCACAAAGATCCAGAACTGCCAGAGCTATGTGAGTTACCACTTCTCTGTTATTCCAGGAACTCCCAGAGCTACCTTTGCCTAGTTTGACTGTGGGTTGATCTTTTTATATTCCAGGTTTTATTAAATATGTAACATATCATCACAAGAGGCCATCTCCCTAGCCTGGCATCACTTGTCTTGAACCTATGCTGAGCAGGGATCTCTGTCCACAGTGTAGGGGCTTCCTAAGGTGACTCACTCCATTCTAGGACTCTGTCACATAAACACTAGCTTCTACAACCTTCCAGACATGTCTAGAGCCTGGTTTGCAGCGTGTTTCTTCTCTCCTTCTCTCATGGGTACAGCCTCACATCTTTCTTGGTTGGTTCCAATGAAGGATTCAACTCATTTGATTTCTGTTGTTTTCACAGTAGTGTCCCTCATTACTAAGGTCTACAAGACTGGCTTAAATCAGTTCTGTGTGTTTGGATTAAATCAGTTCTGTGTGTTTAGTTTTGTTTGCCTTTGCTTTTTCTTTGGGTTAGGGGAAGCAGTAAAAGAAGAGATGGCATGTAGTATAGTATACTCTACTCATAGTAAAAATCACAGATACCAATATTTATAGTTCAAATCTGACTATGATTTAGTTTTCCATGTTATTGTGTGTGTACAGGTGTATGAGTGCACATGTGATGAAGCCAGAGACAGCCTTAGGTGTTGTGCCTTGCGTACTGTCAGCCTTTGCTTTGTTTTTGAGATG
>PVIH01002291.1:70928-93210 GCA_004025045.1 Sigmodon hispidus
CTCCTCCTCCTCCTCCTCCTCCTCCTCCTCCTCCTCCTCCTGCTCCTCCCCCCCTCCTCCTCCTCCCCGCTCTTTCTTCTCCCCAAATCTAAGTTCTGGAAATCAAACAGACCTGCATGCTTGCAAAGCTAGCAGTTTCTAACTTGGCTGTCCCCTAAGGTCTGTAGTTTAGGTTTGTGAGCTCAGGGATACAAATACTAAAGCCAACCTCAATTTTTCTTGTATATCTCAGTCTTAGCTGTGCAACACCCTTCCTCTAAATGTCTACTCCTTGAGGATTTCAAAATTTCCCCTTCGTGTATTCTACTTTAAGAGTGTGTTATGGGCCAAGTTGTACTCATAAATATTTTATATGTTGAAGTTCTAGCCCCCACCACCAAACAGTGTGGCTATATCTGAAGAAAGAGTCTTGAAGAGTTTATTTGGTTACAATATTATTATTAGGGTGATGCCTAATCTAATATGACTGCTTCTTTGTGAGTGGGGATTTATTAGCTGAGGCTGGCCTCCAACTAACTATGTAGACAAGGCCTCGATTTCAGATCCTCCTGCCTCTTCCCAAGTGCTAGAATTACAGGCATATGACACTGACAGCTAGAGCAAGTTCATTTTATGCTAGGCATCCTTCTGAGTACCCATTAGCCATTATCTCTGACTCCAGTCCCCAAAAGATAAGTAATCCAATCACCCTGCCTCAGTGACCCCAACCAGAAATGTACAACCCTGACCATCTGCTTTGTTATGATATGAATAACTGCTGTTTTGGCTTCTGGAATCTGCTTATATAAACATTCAAAGACTGCTTTGGGCCCCCCTGACTACCTAATCTTTGTAGGGCAGAACAGGTTTTGGCTTGCTTGTGCAGATACTCAAGGTCTTCTTATGGTTTCTTACCCTTGAAAACTCTCCCCTCAATAACCTCCTCAAGGCAATTTCAAGGTTGGTTCAGATATTGCTGTCTTGCTAGCAGTTTTTAATAAATATAATTAATGATAATCCAAATTGAGTCTGTGTTCTTTTCCTGGGGCTCTCAAACTCCAAAACATGACTGCCTCTTCTATAAGATAGCAGATCATTCATCTCAACTCAAATTCTAGTTTTACATATCAGTTTCATTGAGAGTTACTTGTGTGCATGTACACATACACATACATTGTTGTTCTTCACAACCCCATCTTTCAAACAAGGGAAACATTCAGTATCTAGTTTTGGAAACAGATCAAATATGTGCTCAGAGTTCTAAACATTTTATAACAGTAAATCTACATTATTTGCAGGCATGTGGCTACACGAGGCCTTTGTGCTAAATAAAGAGAATGGATTTGTTCCAGTCACACAACTGAGAGGGGGTGAAAGGCCTAGGATGGATGTCATGGGTGGACTGAGACTTTCCTAACATAGAAGGTCAAGTCTGAAAATAAAACATGTCTTTACTCTCTGATTCATAAAATACACATGATTGTATCAGCTCTAAATATCATTTTCTAGGTAGGTTAGAACTCAAAAAATAAGGTCTAGACCTTAAGACATTGAAAATAGTCATAATCAAGATGGTATTCAGGGGCCAGTGAGATGGCTCCATGGGTAAAGGCACTTGATGCCAAGGCTGATGACCTGAGTTCCATCCTGGGGACCTACATAGTAGAAGGACAGAAGTGACTTCTACAAGTTATTCACTGACTTCCACAAGTTTGTTATGGCACACACACAAATAAATAAATAAATAAATGGAATTTTAAAAGATGCTATTAAGACTGTAAATGTGACAAATAAAATTGGAGAGAAGCATCCTTCCTAAACCCCAAGAAAGCCTAATCACCAGGGGCATGCAAGATCCTGGTAAAGTAAGCTAGAGTGGGATGAGAATCAGATACTTGGGTATAGACTTCTTTTTTCACTATGACTTAGTATTGTATTCTTGGACTATTCTTATGCTTAAATAAATCCATGGAATTATGAACAGATATTGCTGTAAGAAGAAAAAAATCACTTCAATTCAAAAAGTTTAGTGAGAAACTAATAGTGTAACTCAGTGAAAAATGAGTTATGGTTGAAAGGCTGGGATGACTTAAAGCTGGCAGTTTTCAGCTATTCAGGCACAAAGAAAAAGAAAAGAAATCACCTGTTTTGAGTTCAGAAATTGATTAATTAATTGTTCCTTTATAGGAGCAGACTCTTCGTTATTCATTAAGAACATTTTAATGTCCAACAGGGCATTAGAAATCTTCCCTCAACTCTCTTTTATTTCAAAGGAAAGCCAGGTTGAAGTATGGCATTCATATGGTTGTTGACTAATTGGATTAATAAGCAGCTGGAGGGCTAATAAGTCCCTAGTCCAGGTGAGGATGTTTTCAGAGACAATTAGGATCATGAGAGCTCTGACATGGCCAATGGAGGGGTTCTTGGAAACTTTCTAATATGATGACATTATAAGGAGGTGACAGAAATTAAGAGATGGTGCATGGTTGGAGGAAATGGGTCTCCGAGAGCAGATGCCAAGGCTTTGCTTCTCCCCAACCTCCTCCTGGATTCCCCAAGCTCCTGTTTCCTGCACATCAAAAAGAGGACGTGTTTTACCATTTACTCCTGCCTGTGTGATGTGCTGCCCAAGGAGAAATAAGACAGTAAGAAAGAGCACTGGGAAACAAGGCATAAAAGAAAAGAAAGCCAGGCTTGTAGTATATGCCTATAATGCCAACACCTGGGAGGTGAAAACAAAAGAGTCAGAAGTTCAAGGTTATTCTCAGCAGCATAAGGAGTTTGAGGCCAACCTGGGCTAAATGACACCCTGTCTCAAATAATGACAAAGAGGAAGGGGAAGGGGAAAGGGAGGGAGAGAGAGGATGGAAAGAAGGAAGGAGATGGATTTGATAAGGTGTAAAGAAAGAAAACCTGAAACATGGTTTTAAAATGAGGACTGGAGAGGTGAATCGCTGGTTAAGAGCATTAGCTGTTCTTGCAGAGGACCCCAGTTTATTTATCCCCACCCACATCAGATAGCTCACATCCACCCATAGCTTCTTTTTGAGGGGATTTAACACCCTTTTCTGGCCTCTACAGATGCTTCGTACATGTGATAAAGACATATGATATACGTACATGCAGACAAAACATCCTATGTATAAAATTTTTAAATGAAAAAAATTTTCAATGAATAAATATATGATACCAGAAAGCAGGTTAATAATTATTTAGAACATGAAGAACTTTTACATAAAAAGTAATAAGCATGTCTCTTCAAGGGGTTATAGTAAATGAAATTAGTTTCTATGCAAATGGAAAAGAGAGTCGGGCTAGCATTTATTTGCTGGATACTTCCTGTGGGGCATGACCGCTGCCTTGAAGGGACTTAGAGTGCAATGCAAAAGACAGCTGAGCATAAGAAGATAACTAATAACCAATTTAATGGAACAAATTGCCAGAGCCATTCCAGTGTGCCTTCTACAGTAGGGTGACCATGGATGGCAATGATGTGCTGTATATTTCAAAAAGCTGGAAGAAAAGTTTTATAAATTTTTATTCACAAAAAAGTATAAACACCTGAGTAGATAGGCATGTTTGCCCTGATTTAAATATAAGGCAACATACATGTATATCTAAATAATTCAAGGTACCTAATAAATATATACATTTTATGTGTTTCTTTTCTTTGGTTTATGCAACTTTATTGAAGAAAAATAAATCAATTACTAGGAAAGCTATTAGTTGATCACTCATCCATTGACAACTCACATCATTTATTCAGTGCTATATTAAATAGTATTGGAAGACAGATTAACTAATAGCTCCAAGCCTCCTAACAATTTAAATCAAAATTACAAAATGTTTTGAGACTCTATTTTGGAATACAAAGGGTATTTGACTTCCAATTCCCATTCTCTGTAGAACAAGAACAGGTCATTCCTTTATTGGCATGCATAAAATACATCACATTTTCTGTTCTGCTGATGCTATAATTCAATACCAATTCTCTAGTACATCAGTTATGAGCATAAAGTATATCATGTAACCTCAAATCTCTAACAGTGGAGGGCTTAAACAAGAATGGATGGATGCGCTAGAATAATGCTGCTTCCCTTGATGTGACAGCTCAGCATCCATCTCCCTCCCCTCAGATGGTTTCTTGAGCATGGTAGAGCAGTGAGGATTGGTTTAGTCTCATAACCAAGTTAGAGTGAAGACATTGGCCACATAATACACATGCTCCAGTTTTTAAAAAATTCTGAATCTTGGGCCACTGTTCTCTTGTTAACTACTTTACAGTTTCTAACTGCAGTTATTGTCCAAAGCTGGAAGAACTTAAGTCTTCTCAGATGAGCATGTGCATGAGTGGAGGGAGGTAAACAAAAAATAAAATTAAAAAAGATGAGGTCTGATAGGGGAGCAGCAGATAAACAGTAATTTAAAGTTTATTCCAGCTATAATGCAGGTTATTCTGGTGAGGTAGCATCACATGGCATACTTCTGAGTCCATTCATGCGATATTCTGTTGTACTTACCTCTGTCTGTTTTATAGATCTGTGCAATCTCTGGCACTAAGAGTTCATCTGGGTTTGGATCACATAGCAGGGAACAAATGGATGAAAGAACATTAGAAATAGTTAAAGCAGGAGACCACTGTGATCTTAGAATATCAAGACAAATGCTGCCATTACGGTTAATAACTGCATGATAAATTCTTGTAAATGCAACCTTAGGTGGCTTGAAGGGGTAGCCTGTAGGAAAATGAATTGTCAAAAGAATACACAACCTTGATATGGACTGTCATTGGGTCCCATAATTGTGACTTGCCAATGAAAGATGTCATCTCCAACTGGATCTGCAGAACATTGTGCTGGAGGGTCACGAGCAAATCACTAAGTTCCGTTTGAGCGCCATAGTCTGTGCTTTTCGCTGGGCTCCTCACTATCCCGATGTGTACTCAAAGGGTCCGGCCGAAACTCTTGATGATCCCTGTGGCGAGAAAGGATTGTCTCTTCTCCTCACAGGCCTCTGCCAGACACAGGAGCCTTAGAAGGAAGGTAATGGAAGCGGCAGCTATGCGGTTGAGGCCCCACGCCCCTCCCTCCATTTTATGTGTTTTTATATACCAAATTTTTTGAGATCCATCTGCCTCTGCCTCTCAAGCTCTGAGATTAAAGGCACATGCCAGCACTCCCCAGCTTCCTAAGTTTATTTGTATATATATATATATATGATATTTTGTCTTCATATATATCTGTGCACATATATGCAGGTACAGATGGTTGCTTGCTGCAATAAGGGTGTTGAAAATGAAACCTAGGTCCTTTGCAAGAATAACAAGTGCTCCTAACTATAAAGCCATTTCTCCAGTTTTGCATTCTGTTCTTTCTCCTCCTCCTCCTCCTCTTCTTTCTTTTTTCTTTTCCCCATTTTTTTGAGATAAGATTTCTTTGTGTAGCCCTGGCTGTCCTGGAACTAGCTCTGTAGACCAGGCTGGCCTCAAATTCAGAGATCCACCTGCTTCTGACTTCCATGTTAGTGGGATTAAAGGCATGTGCTGACAAATTTTATAATGTGAACATACCTATGTAAGCACTCCAAATCATGTTTATTAACAAGCTGTGTAGTCTACTTTATGAAGTAAATTTTACCTGTGTTTCTATATGTTTGGTAGTATTTTTTATTTGGTTTTTGTTATTGTTTTGTCTTGGTTTTGCATCCCTACCACAGTTTCCCCTCTTTACTCTCCTCCCAATCCTGCTCCCCCTCCATTTCTCCTTCTTTGTTTCTTTTCAGAAAAAAGTAGAGCCTCTCCTGGATTTCAGCCAGCCTTCAAGTTGCCATTAGACTAGGCATCCCCTTTCTGATTAAGGCTGGACAAGGCAATCTTGTAGGACAGAGGGATCTCAAAAGCAGTCAACAGAGTTAAAGACATCCCCTGCTCCCTCTGTTAGAAGTCCCTCCAGAGGACCAAGTTACACAACTGTAACATATATGCTCAGGATATAGGTCAGCCCCATGCAAGCTCTCTGGTTGTTGGTTTAGTCTCTATAAACCCCTAGGAGCCCAGGTTAATTGATTCTGTGGGTTTTCTTTCCGTGTGTCCTTCACCCACTGGCTCTTACAATCCTTCTTCCCCCTTCTGGATCCTGGCACTCAGGTATGAGCTCCTTCTCGTGCTATGGCTCTCAAGGTGGGCCAGTCATTGGTTGGCCTACTTCCATGGTTTCTGCCTTCACCTTTACCTGAGCACATCTTGCTGGAAGAACAAACTGAAGGTTGAGGATTTTGTGACTGTGTTGGTGCCCCAATCCTCCTAATTCGATTGTTTTTAATTAAAAAAAAAAAAAGCAATAAGAAGGCTGGAGAAGATGCAGAGGTTAAGAGCAGTAGCTGTTCTTCCAGAGGTCCTGAGTTCAATTCCCAGCAACCACATGATGGCTCACAACCATCTGTAATGAGATCTGGTACTCTCTTCTGACATGTAAGCACACATGCAGGCAGGACACTGTATACATAATAAATAATAAATCTTTAAAAAAACAAAAAAGCAATAGGTTCTGATGAGAGTAATCTCTAAGCTTATGGAGTAAAATGGTTAGGGCAGACTTTACAGGAAAGATAAAATGGTGAGTGTCTGTCACAGAAATACAGAGTAGTCTTGAGCAAGGAGGAGAGGAGGCATTACCATGATCACAACTAAGAAGCTGGAAAGGGTCTATTTAATAGCTTCTGGCTGAAAACAATTTCCTCATATGTTGTGGGTAGACCAACATTTAGTACAGCCCTGATGAGGGGAGTGTGAATTAGGAATTACAGAGACAGAAAGAATTAGATGGAGACAGAATGCTTAGAGTCAGGAGGGCTGTCAGCCAATACTGTAGCATCCTAGATTGATTTTTCCTGGGCATTTTATACTCCAACAAAGAGGCAAGGCAAGTATAGACAGATGTAAACCCTTCTTCAATGCTCAAAACATAAGACACCTGGTAACCACATCTTTGACCAAAGCTGCCTATTATGCAGGCTTGGGGATGTGGTGGGAGAGACAAGCTCAGATTCTCTGAAATTGAGTTAAAATGGAAATGCACCATAAGCTGGAATATCTATCTGTAGGCTCACACATCATGGTCAGTCTCCTCTCTCTTTTTCCCTGGTCAGTTCCATAAGCATTTTTTTAATCCTAGTATATGATAAATGTGATTTAGCCATTGTCTCATTTCTTTTCTTTTTCTCTGTACTTTAAAAATGTATGTGGTGTGTGTGTGTGTGTGTGTGTGTGTGTGTGTGTGTGTGTGTGTGTATCTGAGTGTGGAGTGCAAATATGTGGGCTGCATGCATACGGTGCCTGTGGAGATCAGAAGAGTGAAGCGTATATCCTGAGACTGGAATTATAGATAGTTGTGATCTGTCATGTGGATGCTGGAATCAAACTCAGGTCCTCTAGGACAGCAGTAAGTGTTCTTAACTGCTGAGTCATCTCTCCTGCCTCAAGACTTCATTTTTAATAATCTTTACTCTGCATCTTTCCTTTTCAGTATCCAATCATCCTTGAAATGTGGCAGCTAATGTTCAGTAATTCAGGCTGAAATTCCTAGAGTTATCAATAAGGTCAATAAGGTCTTATGTTTCTCACCCTACGTTCAGTTTGTCAGCAAATCATTGATAGCATGCCCTTCAAAACACATCCAAAATTATGTCAACACTTCTATTACTGTCTGGAAGTGAATCACTTTTACCTCTTACCTGGATTACTGCAGACTAACACATTACTCTGCTTCTTTTTTCCTATCCTGATCTCAACCCTCTATCCAGAACTGCCTGAAAGGCCAGCCATACTAGAGCACACCTCTACCAAGAGCTTGCAAGCAGCCAGCTTGGCCAGGAGTGAAGGGTCATGGTCCCTTCTCTGACCTACCATACCTAACCTACTGTACCTGTTCTTCCTATTAAACTCCTTTCACCTTGCCTAACACACTCATGCTTGTCTGCTGCTCCAAGCCCCACAGACACATTTCTTACTTGCTTTTTTACCTATTTGTTCTCCTTGCTTCAAATATATTTTCCCAGTCATCTATACACACTGACTCCTGTAGCCCTCTGTTCTCTCTTCACTCTCACGTGCTCCCTGTCAACTGTGACCTCTAAGACTTCCAATCACTAGTCTTCAGTTTCACCTTTAAACTTATTAGCATATTAGCAAATGTATTCAGTTAGCACATTTATTATCTAACCCATCAAAAAATTAAGATTTATTTATTATATATAGTGTTCTGTCTGCATGCATGCCTGCAGGCCAGAAGAGGGCGCCAAATCACATCAGAGATGGTTGTGAGCCACCATGTGGTTTCTGGGAATTGAACTCATGACCTGGACAAGCAGTCAGCATTCTTAACCTCTGAGCCATCTCTCCAGCCCCAACCTATCAAAAATCTAAGTGCTTTGATGATATGGTTTTACTACTATACCTCTGTGTTCCTGGAAGAGTAATCAATGATGTATTTGGAGCCTGGAATACTGGTATAAATACAACCATCCTGGAGGATGGCTCAGAAAATTGCAAGGTCAAGGTAATTCATTGCAACTTAAAACATTTCGCAAACAAACAAACAAACAAACATGTGATACCACTTTGGTTGTAAGACATAAGAAAATGAAGTTATAACTGAATTGACAACATCCTCTGTGCTGATTCACATTCCTCATGCTGCAAGAGGGTGTCTGCTGGAGGGAAAAAAATAATCATCAGTGGTCTTACTCAGAGTTGAGTGCACTACAATACTAACCTGCCAAGCAAGATGTGCCCATGGGTGCATAATGAAATGATTGTTATGGGAGTAGCCAAATGCTTTCTGAGTGAATTTGAAGCCTGCTTCACAAAAGGGAATCCATGCCTGGTATTGGAAACCTAGTCAAAGACCTATAGATAGGAGGGCATAAAGTCTAGAGAAAAATCTGATACTTTTATTTTTCTAAATGGAAATGTTGTCAATTCTCTTATAAACAAGCTGATTGCAATGGACAGTGGCTAGTGCAGAGACCTATAATTGGCAAAAATACTTGGAATAAGTGTCTATTGTGTACTCAGGACTAAACTAGGTATCTCCATCACTCCAGACTCCTCAAGGCTTGCAGAACATCAAAGGGGGGCTTAGAAGCAAGGATAAAGAATAAAATAAAGGATGAGGTGAAGTGCTTTAAAACACTCTCTTCTAGATAATAATATGACTATTGGACTCATGATCTCACAGCAGCTGAGGATGCCTGCACAAGATCTGTATAAGATGGAGTCTGTCATCATTCTAACAGGAATAAGAGAGGAACTCATGAGGCCCCCCAGAGCAAAGGAGCTTCCAATAAGTTGTTCAAACTCCACTAAGTAACCCCACACTGATATTCATACAAACAACTATAATTGACATCAGTGAGTTGTGGTGGGGGAAAAGACAATTAAAAAATGAAGGCACACCCAGCGTGCAGTTATGTGCCTTTATTCTAAGAACACAGGAGTCAGTTGTAAGGATTTCCAAAGCTTGTATTCAACTGGAATGTAATTGTCAATCATCTCCCTGGGTGTGGCGATGCAAACATGGGCCCACCCCACCCACCACTTTAAAGAAAGGGCTCACACAAGTGCCCTCCCCTTCTTTCCCTTCCCCTTCTCTCTCTCTGCTCCCTTCTGCCCCTATCTCTGCTCCCTGCTGTAATAAACTCTAATGTGGTACTTCCAGTGTTGAGATTCCATTCACGCGCCACGTGCAAAAAACTAACAGCAGTGACAGGCAGATCCCTAAATTCCAAGACAGTCTGGTCAACAAACTGTGTTCCAAGAAAGCAAAAATATAAATAAAGAAAATTGAAGGAGGGCTTAAAAAAATAAACTGTCCAGAGGGAGTCAGAGAGGAATAAGATAGGGTAAATAAATACACTCAAAATAAATTATATACATGTGTGAAATAATCAAAGAATAAATAAAACATTTTTTAAAAAAAATTGGTCTTGACCACCCCTACCCATTTTTCTCTTAATCCCAGCAGACCAGAACTCCCCATTAACACACCAGTTGGTAGGACACCCCTTATCTTTAAATTCTGTCCCAATCCCTAATCTGTCCTATCATTCGGAAAATGCCTAAGACCCACAGTGTGTCAGCACTTATTAGATCAAGAGATGAGTAACACTCCACCCAGCCCAGTCAGAGAGCCCAGTCTCCATGACCTAGGCTTTAGGGTTCAACCCTTGGAACACTACCCCCATCCATTGCTCCCCTAATTCCAGCTGACTCGAACTCCCCATTAACACACCAGTTAATAGAACAACCCCCATCTTCAAATCCCACTCCAACCTCAAATCACCCAGCAACTTCAGAAGCTACCTGAGACCCACAGTTTGCCAACACCTATTAGATCAAGAGCCCCTATTGCATCAAGAGCTCCTACTAGATTAAGAACTCATACTGGACCAAGATTGGATCCCTGAACAAGTTCAAGTTTGGACCAAGAACAGCTAACTGTGACACAGAATATGCCACGTCCAAGTGAAACAAGAGCCCAGATTGGTCCAAGAATAGCTTCGTAAGACACAGAACAGAACAGACTGCACCAAGATCAGCTCCCTGAGATACAGACAAATCCTGCACTGATTCAAGGAAGCAATAGGTAGATGCCAGTGCAAGAATACATGTAACAACATAAAGAACAAACAATATGGTACCACCAAAACCCAGTGGTTCTGCAACAGCAAGACCTGAATATGCCAAAGTAGAAGAAACCAAAGAAAATAACCTTAAAAACAACTTTGCAAAGGTAATAGAAGCATTAAAAAAGGAAATTAAAAATTTCCATAAAGAAATAAAGAAAAGACAAACAAAAAATTGGAAGACATCAACAAATTTCAAAAAGAAAACAAAGCAATCAAAAAGCTGTTGAAACAGTTCAAGATTTAAAAACTGAAATAGAAACAATAAAAAGAGATAAACTGAGGGAATGCTAGAAATGGAAAATCTGAATAGGTACTACAGATGCAAACATAACCAACAGAATGCTAGAGATGGAAGATCTGATAGTGGAAACAATCAAAAAAAAAAAAACACTAAAGCCAAAAAAGCATAATATAAAATGTCCAGGAAATCTGGAACACCATGAAGAGACCAAACCTAAGAATGATAGCAATAGAAGAAGAAGAATACCAGCTCAAAGGCACAAAAAAATATATTGAACAAAGTCATACAAGAAAACTTTCCTGGGGGCTGGAGAGATGGCTCAGCGGTTAAGAGCACCGTCTGCTCTTCCAGAGGACCGGGGTTCGATTCCCAGCACCCACATGGCAGCTAACAACTGTCTGAAGTTCCAGTTCCAGGCAAACACCAAGGCAAATAAATAAATAAATAAATAAATAAATAATAAGAATTGAAATGTCTATGTACTCTGCTCCTCAACCAATAAAATCTCAGTTGTGGAAAAAAAAAAAAAAGAAAAAAAAGAAAAGAAAACTTTCCTAATCTAAAGAAGGAAATGCCTATAAAGATACAAGAAGCTTATAAAACACAAAATAGGCTAGAAAAGTCTAAAAAGTCTGCTCACCACAGGATAATCAAGCTACCAAACCTAAAAAATAAAAAATATTAAGAGCTGCAAAGAAAAAAGGCCAAGTAACTTATAAAGGCAGACCCGTCAGAGTAACACCTGACTACTCAATGGAAATAATGAAAGCCAAAGGGTCCTGATCAGATGTTATACAGACACTAAGAGACCACAGTTACCAACCCAACCTGCTACACTCAGGAAAATTATCAATCACCATAGATGGAGTAAATAAGGTATTTCACAAGAAAACCAGATTTAAAGAATACTTATTTACAAATCCAGCCCTGCAGAAAACACTAGAAGAAAAACTCCAACCTAACAAACTACAAACCTCCACAAAGCCACAAGCAATAAGAAATCCCACAGAAGGAAACCTCAATGAAGGAAAACACACACAAACACTACCACCAAAAATAACAGGAATTAACAATCACTGGTCATTAATATCCCTTAATGTCAATGGACTTGATTCACCTATAAAAAGACACAGGCTAACACAATGGATACAAAAACAGAAGCTATCCTTCTGCTACATACAAGTGACATACCTCAACTTCAAAGACAGACACTGGCTCAGAGTAAACGGTTGAAGAAAGACTTTTCAATCAAATGAACTCAATAAACAAGCTGGTGTAGCTATCCTAATATCTAACAAAATCAACTTCAAACTAAGTTCAATCAAAAGAGATTAAAATAAGCATTATTTATTCATCTCAGGAAAAAAATCCATTAAGATGAAGTCTCAATCTTAAACATTTATGCCCTCAATACAAGGGCACTCACATACGTAAAAGAAACATTACTAAGGCTTAAACCTCACATAAACCCCACACATTAATAGTAGGAGATTTGAGTACCCTTTTCTCACCAATGGATAGATCTGCAAGACACAAACTCAACAGAGAAATAAGGAATACAACAGATGTTATGACTCAAATGTACTTAGTAAACATAAACAGAACTTTCCACCCAAACACAAAGGAATATAGCTTCTTCTCAGCACCCCATGGAACTTTCTCTAAAATTGACCACATACTCAGTCATAAAGTAAATTTCAATAGATTTAAAATAATTAGTGTAACCCCTTGTATCCTTTCAGACCACTATGGACTAAAGTTAGAGTTCAACAACAACACAAACCATAGAAAGCCTACAAACTCATGGAAACTTAACATCTCTCAGTTGAACCACCTCTGGGTCAAGGAAGAAGTAAAGAAAAAAAATTAAGTACTTTCTAGAATGTAGTATGAGATTTCTGGCCTGTACAGCCTGTGGTCTAGACCTGCAGTCCCACAGAACTACAGAGACACTTATATTAATTTTATGTTGATTGACCTAGGGCCCAGGTATGTAACTTGCTAACTTTTTACTCTTTAAACTAACCCTTTATTCTTATATTGTTCAGCCATGCAGCTTGGTACCTTTTCTCAGAGCAGCATAGTTGTCCTCTGCATCTGCTGGCTTCTCTGATAGTCTCTCTGGTGTCTCTCTGGCATCTCTACCCTGCTCTTCCTGTTCCCAGTTTTTTTAATCTGGTATCTCTATCCATACTTCCTGTCTGTCTCTGGCCAGTTTTATTAAACCAGTAGGAGAGAGGAATAAATATTTACAATGTACCAGAACATGCTCCCATAGCACTAGAATTCAATGAAAATGAATCCACAACATACCCAAATGTACGGGACACAATGAAAGCAGTGCTAAAAGGAAAATTCATAGCACTAGGTGCCTACATTAAAAACTTGGAGAAATCTCACACAAGAGATTTAACAGCACAGCTGAAAGCTCTAGGACAATTAGAAGCAAACTGACTCAGAAGAAGCAGAAGGCAGGAAATAATCAATCTCGGGGCTGAAATCAATAGAATTGAAACAAACGGAACAATACAAAGAATCAATGAATTAAAGAATTTTTTTTTAAGAAAGTCAACAAGATAGACAAACCTTTATCCAAACTAACCAAAAAGCAAAGTCAACAAGATAGACAAACCTTTATCCAAACTAACCAAAAAGCAAAGAGAGAATATCCAAATATTTTAGCAATGTTTATTTGTTTAGCAACTCCAAAGAGTTTAGCAATGTTTATTCTGTTTCAGTCATGTGGAACAATTTGAGGGTATTGGTATTAGTTCTTCTTTGAATGTCTGGTAGAACAAAATCATCTGGTCAGAAATGAAAAAATGAAATGAAAAGGGGGACATAACAGATACCCAGGAAATACAGAGATTCATTAGATCATACAACCTGTCCTCCACTAAATTAGAAAACCAAAAATTAATGGACAGCTTTGTAAACAGGTACCACCTACCAAAATTAAATTAAGACCAGATAAATGACCCAAATAGACCTGTAACCCCCAAGGATATTGATGCAGTTATTAGAAGCCTCTCAAGTACAAAAAAGCCTAGGACCAGATGATTTTGGTTTCTACCGGACATTCAAAGAAGAACTAATACCAATACCCTCAAATTGTTCCACATGACTGAAACAGAATAAACATTGCTAAACTCTTTTTATGAGGTTATAGTCACCCTAACACCTAAACCACACAAATATGCAACAAAGAAAGAGAATTACAGACCAATCTCTCTCATAAACATAGATAAAAAATACTCAAAACAAATATTGGCAAACTGAATCTAAGAACATATCAAAAAAAAAAAATCATCCACTATGACCAAGTAGGCTTCATCCCAGAGATTCAGGGATAGGGATAGTTCAATATATGAAAAACTGTTAATGTCATCCATTATATAAACAACCTGAAAGAGAAAAAGCACATGATCATCTCATAAAAAAAAAAAAAAGCCATTGACAAAATCCAACACTTCTTCATGATAAAAGTCCTGGAGAGATCAGGGATACAGGGAAACCCTAAAGATAATAAAGGCAATATGCAGCAAGCCGACAGCCAACATCAAACTAAATGGAGAGAAACTCAAAGCAATCCCACTAAAATCAGGAACAAGACAAAGTTGTCTATTCTCTCCATATCTATTCAATATAGTTCTTGAAGTTTTAGCTAGAGCAATAAGACAACATAAAGAGACCAAGGGCATACAAATTGGAAAGGAAGAAGTCAAACTGTCACTATTCGCAGATGATATGATAGTATACATAAGTGACCCAGAAATTTTACCAAGGAATTTCTACAGCTGATAAACACCTTCAGCAATGTATCAGGATACAAGATTAACTCCAAAAAAATCAATAACCCTCCTACATACAAATGATAAAAGAGCTGAAAAAGAAATCAGGGAAACATCACCCTTTACAATAGCTGCAAATAACATCAAATATCTTGAGATAACTCAAACCAAAGAGGTGAAAGACCTGTAAAATAATAACTTTAAGTGATTGAAGAAAGAAATTAAAGATATCAGAAAATTGAAAGATCTCCCATGCTATTAGATAGGTAGGATCAACATAGTAAAATTGGCAATCTTACCAAAAGCAATCTACAGATTCAATGCAATCCCCATCAAAATCCCAACACAAGTCTTCAGTAGACCTCGAAAAAACAATATTCAACTTCATATGTAATAATAACATCAACAACAACAACAAAAGAACCAGGATTGCCAAAACAATTCTGTTCAATAATAAAACTTTAGGAGGCATCACCATCCCTGGCTTCAAGCTCCTCTACAGAGCTACTCTAATAAAATAGTTTGATTCTGACATAAAAACAGACTTGTGGATCAATGAAGTCAAATCAAAGACCCCAACCTTAATTCACACACCTATGAACACTTGATTTTTGGAAAAGTGGCCAAAAATATACAATGAAAAAAAAAATATAGCATCTTCCTTAAATGGTGCTGACATAACTGAATGGTGGTATGTAGAAGAATGCAAACAGATCCCTATTATCACCCTGCACAAAACTCACATCCAAGTGGATGAAAGACCTCAACATAAACCCAGCCACACTGAACTTGATAGAAAACAAAGTAGGAAATACCTTGGAATACATTGGCACTGGTGACTACTTCCTAAATATAACACCAGTAGCACAGACATTGAATGAAACAATTAATAAATGGGACCGTTTGAAACTTAGAAGTTTCTGTAAGACAAAGGACACAGTCAATAAGACAAAACAACAGCCTACAGAATGGGAAAAGACCATCACCAACTCTACATCAGACAGAGGACTGATCTCTAAAATATATAGAGAACTCAAGAAACTAGAGGTCAAAAAACCAAAGAACTCAACTGGAAAATGGGGTTCAGAATTAAATAAGGAATTCTCAGTAGAAAAATTAAAAATGACTGAAAGACATTAAAGAATTATTCAATATCCTTAGCCATCAGAGAAATGCAAATCAAAACAACTCTGAGATACTGTCTTATGCCTGTCAAATAGCGAAAATCAAAAATTCAGATGACAGCCTATGCTGGAGAGGATAAGGTGAAAACTCCTCCATTGCTAATGGGAATGTAAACTTGTACAGCCACATTGGAAATCAGTATGGCTGTTCCTCAGAAAACTGGGAATTGTCTACCTAATAAATCCAGCAATACTACTATTAGGCATATACCCAAGGGATGCACTTTCTTACCCCAAGGGCATTAACTCAACTATGTTCATAGCAGGATTATTTATAATAGAACCCAAAAACAACCTAGATGCCCCTCAACTGAAGAATGGATTAAGAAATTGTAGTACATTTACACAATGGAGCAATACTCAGTAATTAAATGGCATCCTGAAATTTGAAGGCAAGTGGATGGATCTGTAGAGCACCATCTTGAGTGAGGTAACACAGACCCAGAAATATAGACATGGCATGTACTCACTCATAAGTGGATTTTAGATGTAAAGCTAACCAGGCTATAATCTATAATCCCCCTGCCCCCTCCCAGTAGCCAAGTAACAGTAGGAAGTTAAGAGAGAGGCCCATGGACCCCGTGGTGAGGAGAAATAGAGAACTTGTGAGTAAATTAGGATCGTGGGGGTAGGGAACAAGGGGAGGCGAGACAAGAATATGAGAGAATGGGATGATTGAGTGGGGAGAGCCACAGAGAGGGAGAACAAAGTGTATATCCTGATAGAGGGAGCCATTGTGGGGTTAGAGAGATACTTGATGCTAGAGAATACCTAAGAACCCACAAGATGTGGCCAGCTTGGATTCCAAACAGTAGTGGAGAAGGTGCCTAAACTGGCCTTTTCCTATTATCATATGAATAACCACCCTAATCATCATTATAGAAGCTTCATCCAGAAGCTGAGGGAGGCAGAAGCAGAGATCCATAACTAAACATAGGGCTGAGCTACTGGTCCAGCTGAAGAGAGAGGGTGGAGAGATTGCATGAGCTGAGGGCTGGGGATCATGATGGTGAGACCTATGGAGTATACTTTCCCATGGTGTTGGGAGCTCAAAGACTCTGAAATGAGAAGAACCTTCATGGGATGAATCTGGACCCCTGAATGTGGAATGCAGTCAAAATTGTGGGCAGTGTGTGGAGCCTTTTGCACTCAGACCAAAGTTTATTTCTAGTGCATGAACTGGCTTCTCAGAGCCCATGCCTTGCCAAGGAACACCTTTCTCAGCTTTGATACTTGGGAGAGGGATTCCGTCCTACCTCAACTGGATATCCCAGACTAATCTGACTCACCTTGGGATTCCTTGAGCTCTCTGTAAAATGAATGGGGTTTGGAGTGGGGAGGGACTGGGAGAAGGAGCAGTATGTGAGCAGTGGTGGATATGGAAAAAAAATAATAAAATAAATAAAAAGAAATAAAAAATAAAATAAAATAACTGGTCTTTATCTTTCTGGGCCTGGTCTACTTCCCTAACATAATATTGTCAACTTGCATCCATTTTCATGCCTATGTCATATTTTTATTTTTTAAATACTTGATTACATTAATCTATGTATGTGTGGATTCATGTGGGAAAGTGTGTACATACTGTGAGGTTCATAGGACATTTGCAGGAGTTGGCTCTCTCCTTCCACTATGCAGGTCCATGAGGTTGAACTCAAGGTTTGGTCCCTTTACCTGCTGAGCCATCCACCAGCCCTATTTAATTTTTCTGAATAGCCATATAAGATTCCATTATATACATGTACTACAATTTTTAGCCATACATCTGTTGATGAACATCTAGGTTGGTTCCATATCATGGTTAACATGAAAAGTACAGCAAAAGTATGATGTATGCATGAGCATCTCTGTGATGTACTGACCTAAAATCCTCCACTTACATCCCTAGGGGCAGGATAGCTGGGTCACTTGGTTGCTCTAGCTCTGGTTTCCTAGGGAACTTCCACAGAGAATGTAGCATTATTCTGCCAGCATCTTATAAAATCTCATCTTTTCCCACATCCATGACAGTATTTGTTGTCTGTGGTTTCACTGTGGATAACTACTCTGGAATGGAATCTCAGGCCAATTTTAACTTGTATTTTCATGATGACCAATGATACTGAACATGGTTAAAGACATTCATTGGTCATCTGTGTTCTTCCTTTGAGAACTGTCTATTCAACTCATTTGCCCAGGTATTAATTGAATATTTTGACTTTTTAATTTAATTTTTTGAAGCTCTCTATAGATTCCATATATCATTTCCATACTTGATGCATAATAGGGCAAGACTTTTTGTCATTCTGTGGACTGTCTCTTAATTCTGGTAGTTTGTGTCTTTGGCTGTACAAAACATTTTTCACTACCTATAATCCCATTGGTCAATATCTGGGTTATTTTCTATACTATTGGAGTTTTTGTGTTTTCAAAAACTTCTTACCTATACTCCCATTTTGGTTACTTTTACATTGCTGTGAAAAGAGACCATGTCCAAGGCACCTCACAAAAGAAAGAGTCTAATGGGGATTACAGTTTCAGAGGAAGTAGTGCAGTTTACATTTAATCTACAATCACAAGGCAGAGAGAGAGAGAGAGAGAGAGAGAGAGAGAGAGAGAGAGAGAGAGAGAGAGAGAGAGACTGGAAACGGTGTGTAGAAATGGTGTAGGCTTTTGAGGTCTCTTCCAACAAAGCCATACCTTCTAATCCTTCCCAAACAGTTCCACTTAGTGGGGACCAAGTATACAAATATAATGAGTGGATGGCAACCACTCCTATTCAAACTATAATAATCCCTTTCCCAAGTTTACATTTTCCAAAATAAAGTTTATTTTTGTTCTTTGGGGAAAAAAATCATGCCTATACCTTATTATAATGTGAATTATTTTGCATATCTTTTCCTCTAGCCATTTAAGAGTTTGGACCTTACATTGAGGCATTTGATCCATTGATGCAGGGACCAGGTGAGTGATATAGATCTAACTAAAAAAAAAGAAAATGAGTTAATGAAGTGATGAAAGTTTGTACTGAGTTTGTACACATGTTCAACAAAATTTCCATTAAGGTAGCTGAGGAGTTCACTTTGAAGGTGAAGAAACTTGCTATGCATGATCAGGATCTGAGTTTGTATAATAGTTATTGATCTGAAGGACTGTTTTTTTACAATACCTCTACAGGAACAAGACAGGGAGAAGTTTGCTTTCACTGTACCTAATTTTAATAATTCATACCCGGTAAAAAGGTACCAATGGAGGGTCCTTCCACAAGGGATGTTGAATAGCCCCACGTTGAGCGCCAATTGTCACAATAAAAACCCGCCCTAAAATATGTTTTAAACAAAATTTATTTAATAAAAATAGCTTATAAAACAAAACCAGTTTTAAAAAAAATGACAAAATAAAGTTATAGCACACCAAAACCTTTTTTAAAAAAAATTTTTTATCTCTATGTCATATGTCTAAACTCTCAAACAGCTAAAACAAATTATATACTTAATCAAAAAACTCTCATAAAAAAATAACGAATTTTTGTCTTAGTCTCTTCCTTCAAAAGTCTACTTCTAAAATCCTTTTCAGTTAACTACGCCTAGCTCGTCTCTATTTTTATAACGTGATCGTTTACATATACAGTTCCTAATTTCCCACTACATCATTGTCACGGTAAAAACCCGCCCTAAGATATGTTTTAAACAGGGTTTATTTGGTGAAAATAGCTTATAAAACAGAGCCGGTTTTAGGAGAAGATGACAGGATGAGGTTGTAGCGCGCCGGAGCCTTTTTAAGGAAGATTTTTTATCTCTATGTCGTATGTCTGAACTCTCGGGCAGCTGGAGCGAATTGTGTACTTGGTCGGGGAACTCTCGTGAGAGAATGACGACTTTTTGTCTTGGTCTCTTCCTTCGAAGGTCTACTTCTGGAATCCTTTTCAGTTAACTACGCCTAGCTCGTCTCTATTTTTATGACGTGATCGTTTATATATACAGTTCCTGATTTCCCGCTACATCTTTTTGTTTTGTCTAAATAGGAAGGTTTTAAACTAGGTATAAAATTATATATTATAGGGATTATTATAAGACAGTGTTTGGGAAAGAGAAAGGTATTAATATAAGTGAGGTCAAACTATTGTTAACAAACAACAACTATAAAGTATAATTTAATATCTAAAATGTTGATATGAGAAAATGTATAGGGATTGTTTTAAGGCTATTTATCTTAAACAATAGAGTTTTAACACTTGAGTGTCTTTGTTGAAATGTGAAGTAATAACAACTTTAACTATCTAATCTTTAACACTATTAAGACCTGAGAAGGAAAATATATATTTAAAGTTGGAATTATGAAGTAACTTTTAGAATTTAGGAGAAGACAACGTCAGTTAACTATTTGGACAGTCATTTATTACTTTTTTGTATAGCGGGAGCATTTATCTTTGTGGCTATTGGCCTAGGATATTTGACAAGTTTTTATAGAAGCAGGGTATTTTTTGGTAGGACTGTCTTATCTTGTCTAGGCAGGCTTTGGCAGTCTTTATCTTTTATCTTGTAGGTCTATTTTGGACAGTGAGCACGTTGACAGCAGTGGGCGCAAGTGTAGTCTTTTGTCTCTCAGGCCATTATTTGTTAAACTAAACAGTCTCTTTGTAAGATGTTTGTGATGTTTAACACCATCTTGAGAAAGGAATGGTGATGTTAGGAGTTGTTATGTTTTTTAAGGCCAAATTTGAGATAATAAAATTTTGAATGTCATATTTTTTTGGTCTATGAAGTGGTTGAAGACACTTATTTATTGGGTGTATTTTAACATGTTTTTGAAAAAGTTGAGTATTTTGACTTTTAGGTGATAAATTTGAGTAACTATAATCTGTAATCTTAATCAACTAAGAAAGTGAGGCTAACATTGTAAAAATAGGCATTTTAAAATGAGTGTATAGCTCTTATAAATAATTTTAAGTATAACAATCTTAGGAAAATTGACTAAAATATATATTTTTTATTAAATGACAACAATATCTTAATTATATATCATTATATATAAAAATATATTTAAACAGATTTATATAAAACAACTTGTGTGTATAGTATAACAAATGTTATGACTATCATAAATAATTAGAGGTAGAAATTGCATTATGGAAATGACAATGTATTTAATACACATCAATGTGTAAAATGTTTTAGACAGAGGTAGACACGTGTAAAATAGGGCAATTATATATTTAACTTTGTATCAATATATATTATTTTAATTAGACATATAGATTAATTTTTTGTTTGTGTCAATATATAAACATTTGTATTATGTTTAACTTTGTATTAATATACATATTATCTAAATTAAACATATAGATTGATTTTTTATTTGTATTAATATATAAACATTTGTATCATGTCAATTTATTTTTTATTTATTTTTTGGTTAATAGTTGTTTGTAAGTATAATGATTTTTAATTTGTTTTTTTTTTCTCTCTCTCTTTCTCTCTCTCTCTCTCTTTTTTTTTTGGGGGGGGGTTAAGTAGATCAGATTTGGGAACTTGGGGATCAGATCTAGAGTGTCATGGTGGGTGAGGCCTGTAACCTGTAACCTGTAACCCTGCAATTACCAAAGCAGACACAGGAAGCTAACTAGACTAGTCAAGTTGATGGGCTCTGGGTTCAAGAGTTTCTATTATAGGTCAGAAGTGCTGAAAAAGTTTAATCCCAGCACTCAGGAGACAGAGGCAGGTGCATTTCTCTGAGTTGAAGGCTGACCTTGTCTACTACAAAGCAAATTCCAGGACAGGCAGGGCTACATAGAGAAACACTTTCTTGAAAAATAATTAATATTTCAATGTATAAAATAAAAAAGAGAGAAATACTTAATGTATATCAATTCAATTCACACACACATGCACACATACACTTATGTAAGTACATGCATACACATATCAAGCACACACTCATGAAAAGAAAAAGAACTTCCATCCAAAAAAAGAATTATTTTGTATATTTAATGAACTGTATAAAAGTCAAGAGTCTCCATTTTTTTCTTTTTTCCACTTCATATCTTCAACTATAATCACAAATTGTAAACTAGTAAGGATATCACAAGATTATAATCCCAACCCTTAGGAAGCTGGGGTAGAAGGCTCACTTTTTAAGGCCAGCCTAGACTACATAGTGAGATCCTGTCTCAAAGAAAAAAGGAGGATGAGGAGAGATAGAGAGAGAAAAAGAAAGGAGAGAGAAATCTGGACCTGTAATCCCAGCCACCTCAGAGGTTGAAGTAGAATTAGAGCTCAAAGCCTGCCTGTGCTATAGTGAGTTCAAGGCCACTGTAGGCAACTTAGTGAGCCCATGTCTTAAATTTTAAAAACGAGAAGAGGGCTGTGGATAATAATGATACAGTGCTTAATTCTCCACATTGAAGCTTCAGCACAGCCAAA
>PVIH01002291.1:93310-195727 GCA_004025045.1 Sigmodon hispidus
AAAAAAAAAAAAAAAAAAAAAAAAAAAAAAAAAAAAAAAAAAAAAAAAAAAAAAAAACAGCCTAGAAATAACTTTCCTTGTTCCATATTACCCAGACTGGCCCTAAACTCGCTATGCAGCCTAAGAGGAACTTGAATTTCTATTTCGAAAATATACTACCACACCCAGCTGAGAGACAACCCCTTTTTGATGAGTTCTCATTCTTGCCTGTAAAAAGTGAAGGAATTTCATATTGGGAATAAGAATGAATGATAATATCAAATATCTATATTTCAAAGAGTTTGAGCAATGCAATACAGATACATATGAAACTAATTGGATATGAAATTTGGGACATGTTCAAATACTTCAAAAAGAGCAATGCATTGCTCCCAAGAATTATGACATGGCATTAAATTAAATCTGAGTTTCTAGAAGTTGTGTGGCTCACCAGTACATTCTCAATCACTAGGAAATAACACCATCCATTAAAATAAGACAAAATGCTTTTAAACACTTTTTATTTTGTGGCTACTGAATTTTTTCTGATTTATTTAGACATAAATTTTTATTGCCAAGGGTCATGGAAGTACACAGCAGATGACAACCAGTATTTTACAGGTTGTCTTACCAGATGAATATCTCTGTGTTGGGGAATCCCACAAGGCAAAGCTTGTAGAGGAGTACCACTAAACAAAATTCAGGGAGTGACCCCACAAGGCAAAGCCTGGGGGGTGACTGCTGGTAGATACCGATTGTTTTCTATCTGTAACTTTGCAAAGAGCTGTATGAGAGTGGGTAAGAACAATGTACAGTGTTGTATGGTGAGAGAGCTATGTATTTGAGATGAATAGCTACCGCTGTATGGAGATTTGTAACTATGTAGAGGCAAAGAAGATGAAACTGTATAAAAGGAGATATAAATGAGAAATGTATGTAATAGAAAGATGTGTTGACATGTGAAAATAAATGTAACTGTATATAGAGATATATGACCATATGTATGTAGAGAAAGATATGTAAATGTATGTATAGAATGCAGCAGTGTGGAGATATGTAGCTGAATGGAAACAGAAAGAGTCAGAGACCATTTTTAAGTTGAAGTAAAAGAAAAAGTTATTTTCAGAAAGCGTATATAGTTCCTTATTTTACCAGTCAGTTGATAGAGATTTATTCTTAATTATCCTCAGATAAGGAAGTTTCTTATCCCTTTGCTACTTTGAGGCATTCCTTTTATTACTCTGAAGCAGATTGTAGGAGCTGGTCTCTCATGGTCCACGATATTCTATCATATATCATTCCATACCTTTATTAAAAGAAAGAAGTATGTGAACTACATCAGATAAATTTGTCTTAATGTATCTTCACATCCACATAGTAACTCCTTTCAAATTACTTTCAACTCTGCGTCTTACTTCGATGCTAGATTTTCATACTAATTTTACCCGTTACGTTCTCAGAGAAAAAAAATATTCCACTGTGATGTCTGAGGGTGTTTCTGAGCATACCAGAAAATAACACTCTATGGTCTCAAATCCACAGTTAGGACTTCAAATTTACCCCATGTGTCCTGGGGTGCTCTGCCAGCTGAAATTCTGGATAAATGGGTCTCTCATTTATACCAAAGTAATAATAATGTAGGACTCTCTTGAGCTGGAAATGGCAGTCCTGTCTACCCTCTAGTGACAGATAGTGTAAATATCCATGCTCTATTACAAGAGAGTTGACATATGATGCCCTAGACATATTCCAACTTCAGAATGTGATACAAGAATTATGATACTGATAAACAGTAGCATGTTTCAATCTGATTTTGCCAAGTATCAAGACAACAACATACTCAAAATCTGGGAAGCAGAATCAGGTGGGCCTCTGCTCCTTTAAGGCTGGTCTGGACTACATAGTGAGTTCCAGGACAGGCAAGACTATGCAGAGAAATGCTGCCTTAAAATAATAAAAAGAAAAAGAAAAAATACTAACATGGTATGGGAAGAGGTGGAGGTATGAGTGTTACACCAGGTCTTTCCCAATTATGGTCTATAACACATAGACTCAATCTTCTGTCTTCACTACTATGGAAAGATTTGGCTTTCGGAACTAGGCCTATAATGGTATCAAGTCTGCTATGAGAGGGTAATAGAAGAAAACCGAGGTCAATAGAAACAGAGAACCTGCTTCATCTGTTTCATATGCAGAGAAAGTATATAAGAGATCAATCAATTTAGTTTTTCCTGACCACCTGCAAACATAAGACATCATGAATCTTAGATTGTTCTCTGTTGATCTAAGTTATGTAAGTAAATGACTCAGATATACTTAGAAAGTCACAGCTTAATGTTTGTGTTTGAAAAAAAAGATAACGATTTATGTTAGTTACCATTATTCAACACTCACAATGTTCCTAAGCCCTTATAACAAGTTGTGAAAAATATTATTAAATATAATCCTATAATCCTCAAGGGAGAATGCTGGGTTTTTCAAGTTTAACTTAAAAGGAAGGGATTTCTATATTCATAGCACCACAAACTTATTGAATTAGCTGTATATGATGCTCAGATGTCTTTGACTTCTTTGGTACAAGACAAGCATTACAAGCCTAACTAGATTTAAAAAAAAAAATGGCCAGGAAGTGGTAGTGCACACCTTTAATCTCAGCATTTTGGAAGCAGAGGTTTGTGGATTTCTGTGGGTTTGATGCCAGCCTGGTCAAAAGAGTGAGTTCCAGGACAGCCAGGGATACACAAAGAAACCCTGTTTCAAAAAACAACAACAAAAAAAATGTTTAAGAAAGCTGGAGGGGGGCTGGAGAGATGGCTCAGAGGTTAAGAACACTGACTGTTCTTCCAGAGGTCCTGAGTTCAATTCCCAGAAACCACATGGTGACTCACAGCCATCTATAATGAGATCTGGTACCCTCTTCTGTACACTGTATACATAATAAATAAATAGATAGATATTTAAAAAAAAAAAAGAAAGCTGGAGGGATGACTTACACAGTTAAAAACCTTTGAATCTCTTATAGAAGACCCAGGTTCAATTCTCAGCACCTCCAAGGCAACTTAAAACCATCTGCAACTCTAGCATAACAAGATCTAGTGCCCTTTACAACCTCCGTAGGTATACACACAGTATACCTGCATACAGACACATAAAATAAAATAAAAATAACTAAATTTAGAGATTTCAGAAATGGCTTGTTGGTGAAGAGCACTTGTCTTGGGTAAGATTCAGGTTCAGTTTCCAGCTCCACATAGTTTCTTACAGCCATCTAAACATCCAGTTCCATGGGATCTGATTGTAGTGGGATTATGTTGTTACATTGTAAATAATGGTCCCCCCTACTGGTTTAATAAAATTGCTTATTGACCATAGACAGACAGAAGTGTGGATGGGGCTACCAGACTAATAAAACTCTGGGAACAAGAAGCTCAGAGCATAGATGCCAGGAGCCACAGAAGAAGTTGAAATGCTGCTGAGAAAAGGTACCGAGCCACATGGCTGAACAACATAACAATCATGGGTTGAGTTAAAACAAAAAGCAAGTTATGTGTCTAGGCTCTAGGTCAATCAGTGTAAAATTAACATAAGTGTCTGTGTATTTTTCCGGTCTGTGAATCTGTGAGACAGAAGCTGAGGACTAGGCAGAAAAGGCTAGGCCAGAAACTTAATACAACATCTGATATCTTCTTCCAACATCCAAAGATACCAGGCACACATGTAGTACACAAAAATGCATTCAGGCAAAGCACTCATAATCTTAAAAATAAAAAATAAATTAATCTAAAAAATAAATAAAATTAATAAATTTTAAATTTTAAAAGTTTTCTAAGGCTTCAATGTACTTAAGGCTACTCTTATATTCAAGACTGGCAATTTTTTAACTCTTTTTTTTAAACTTTTATTTATGTACTTTTATTTATTTGCCTTGGTGTTTGCCTGGAACTGGAAGCTGGAATTACAGACAGTTGTTAGCTGCCATGTGGATGTTGGGAATCGAACTCAGGACCTCTGGAAGAGCAGTCAGTGCTCTTAACCACTGAGCCATCTCTCCAGCCCCAGTTTTTTAACTCTTAAATTAGAGACTTTCCTTTAGAAAGTTGAACACTCTTATTTATCTTTCACCTGACTTAGTAAAGTTAAAATAATAAAGCAAAGAGTTTTAGTTGTATTACTTTATCTAATAAAAAGTTGTGAACTGATGGTGACATATCCCTGAAATCCCAGTAGGTGGAATACTGGAGCAAGGGGATCACTGTGAATTTGAAGCCAGCTTGGGCTATATAGCAAACTCAGATTTCCAAGCAAGTCTGGGCTACATATTTATACCCTGCCAATACTGTCTTTTATGATTCCAAAGGAAAAACAATGCAACTAAGAGTGTTGAAGTGCCAACGGTATACTAGGTCCCCAGAAGTGATTCTTCCAGCTTCACTCACTCAGCATCTCTAGAAGATGAGTGATATTGTTTCAATAAGAAATATCTCTTTGTCAGACAGTGGTGGTGCATGCCTTTAGTCTCTGCACTTGGGAGGCAGAGACAGGCAGATCCCTATGAATTTGAGGCCAACATGGTCTAAAGAGTGAGTTACAGAACAGGCTTGAAAAATAAACAAAAATCTTCCAATGACTCTGTGTTGCAGCTTGTGGTCTTTAAAAAAGTGATGGATTCCTGGGACCTTTGACATTACCAGTGGATTAATTCTGTGGTGACCTAATGAGAATGGCCCACAGGCTCGTATGTTTCAATGCATGATCCCCAGTTGATAGACCTGTTTGAGAACGATTGTGTTCTGGCTGTGGGCTGTGCTTTCTCTCTCTGCCTGATGGTTGTATCTTAAGGTGTAAGCTCCAGGCTACTGCTCCAGGACTATGCCAGCCTGCCTGCTGCCATGTTCTCTTCTATGACAGGCATAGGTTCTGAAGCTGTATGTTCCAAATAAACTCTTTCTTCTATAAATTTACTTGGGCATAGTGTCTTTATGGATTCCTAATAGAATATGGCACTCTGGACACATGGTAGAAACAAAGAGGTAGGGCCTTGTTGGAAGGAGCTCATTGGTGATGTGCCTCTCAAAAGTGCATCTTGGCCCTGGCTCCTTCCTGTTCCTTGTTTGCCAGGAGGTGAGCAGCTCTGCTCTTCCTTGCTCTTTCTTGCTCTTCCACCATGTTCATTCACAATGACCCTGAGACAGTCAGCCATGTGATCATTATGAAGCCAAAGAGTCCTTCCTTCTTTTGATTGCTTTGTTTGTTTGTTTGAGTTTTGAAACAGTATTTCTCTGTGTAGCCTTGACTGTTTTAGAACAAGCTCTGTAGACCAAGCTGGCCTCAATCACAGAGATCTACTTACCTCTGCCTCTGAGCAATGGGATTAAAGTTGTGTGCCACCACCCTCCAGCCTTTTGGGTTGTTGGGGTTTTTTTTGTTTTTTAAAGTTTTAATTTATGTGTAGTGATGTGTGTGTGTGTGTGTTTGTCTGTCTGTCTGTCTGTGTGAATGCACATATGTATGAGGTACTTTCAGAGGCCAGAAGAAAACATCAGATGCCCTGATGCTAGAGATGCAGGCATTGGAGATCTAAACATGAGTCCTGGAAGCCAAACTCCATTCCTCTGGGGAAGCAGTAAGCACTGTTAGCCACTGAGCCTCCCTTCAGCCTTCTTCCCTCTTTTTGATAAGTCCCATCAGATAACTGCCACATTAACAAAAAAAGGCCAGCAGTACTTCTGGAGATCAAGAAGTCAATGGTGAGAGGGTTGAGATCAGGGTCTTGCTTAATTCATCTCTTCAGCCTGTGCTCTTTATCTTCAAGTGTGCTCACTGAGCCAAGCATGATCATTTCTACCTCCCTAAAATCTTGAATTTCTAGACTGTGGATGCAGCAGAGTGACAGATATCTTTCCTAGCATGTAGAATACCCTGGTTTAGGAGCTGGAGAGATGGCTCAGCAGTTAAGAGCACTGACTGTTCTTCCGGAGGACCTGAGTTCGATTCCCAGCATCCACATGGCAGCTAACAACTGTCTGTAATTCCAAGACCTGACACCCTTACACATGCAGGCAAAACACTAATACACATAAAATATATAATAAATATTTTAAAAAAAAAGAATACCCTGGTTTAGTCAGCAACACTTTCAAGAGAGCTATCTATATATTGTAAGGTTTATTTGTAATTTATATGAAGGTGTGTGTCTGTGTGTGATGATGTGCATGTAAGTGTAGGTGCCGGGCATTAGATCCCCTGGAGCTGAACTTACAGATGATTGTGAGCCAACTGAAATGCTCATTGAAAATCAAACTCCAATTCTCTGGAAGGGCAGCAAGCACAACCCCCAAATTCTCTATAATTGATCAGAAAAAACTGAAAGAGAAATGAAAAAACACATCGGGAAGGAGGCAGAAATTTCATTTTATTTGTCCAGTAACTCATTTAACAGTGCACAAAATGAAAAGAATTTCTGTTTTTCTCTTTGGCTGTGAAATATTTCACTAACACTAGTAATGGCTTCTCCTGGGGCTCAGTTGGGGCCATTCCAAGACTCTCTGCCTGCCTTCTTGGTGCTAACCTCTTTGCCCTCCTAGATGCTGGAGAGTTTGGCATTTAATAAACTTGAAAGAGGATACATAGCTCCTATTCCCAAGTTTACAGCCTTGAGTCCTGGGGCTTTAAATTCAGTTTTAATGGAGAGATTAAGCAGCTTCCTGTAGCCACACCTATAGTTTCAAGACATCCTGCAAACCATATTAGAATTCCGGGTGTTTTTATCTACAAAAGTTTCAGCAGAATAAGCCTCTAATTCATTTCTAGATGGGATTTTTTTTTTTAATTCTTTCCTAAGTCCTTCCCATTTTATGTATTGGGACAGCATCAGGAGAGCTCTTTGCCTCCCCCGACTCTATTTATAGCTCCAAATGTTGCCAGGTGTCAGGCCCAAAATTAAAGAGGGACTATTAGAGTCTCTCCAAGCTGTTACTGTTACTCTGGGCACATCTGATATTTTACATTAGTGGATTGTTGTGAAGCAGCATTTATTCAAATTCTCTGGCCATTTTAAAGATGCTGAATGACTTACTGCTTTCTAAGCCCCGACACAAAACCTCTCTCTGTACTGTGTACATAACAGCTGCCTAAAGCATCGGGCCTGAGGGAATTGGGATTCTAGCCGAAACCCTTCAGCAAAGTTGTATATGCTAGCTGAAGTGTGTTCAGCCTCACATTGTGATGACACAGACAAGCAGCTCTGCTTGACACTAGAGAAATGGATCAAGTGCTTAAGGTGGAAATTCCCAGGCCTTTAAAAGCAGATGAGCACATTCATCCACTGGATGAACTCATTCACATAGAAAACGAGAGTGATTACTTGGGGTGGCCGTGTCCTCCATTGCCCTCCCTTAATTAGCTTTATCACAGAAGAATCTTGGAAACTCACAGCCTTCTGAGTTTTGTAACCATGGGAGTGGGCATGATCGAGGACAAGAGTCAGAGATCTGATGCTCTCTTCTGGTCTCACACACACAATTTAAAGTAAAAATAAATCTTTTCTAATGTGAATCCATCTCGTGTGCAATGGCTATCTCTCAGAGAGAGGGGGAGAGATGGTGAAGTCAGGGCCTATTGTATGGGAGAAATATTGTCAGTCACTGAGCTATGTCTCCAGCCTCTCATAATGACATCTCAATTGCTGCAGCACTAGCTAGCCAGGGCTTTACTCTGTTTTCTTCTCAGTGGTAATGACAGTAATGATGTGTGCATTTAGGAACCGAGAAAATGTACAAAGGTTGCTTTAAAGTTAAAACTTGATGCAATTTCTGAAGCCTGGTTTTCTTTAATAAAGCATGGTTACCTTTAATCTCAGCACTGGGGAGGCAGAGGCAAGTGGGATTTCATGAGATCTTGGCTAGCCTGGTCTACACAGCAAGGCCCAGAGTCATCCTCTCTGAAAGGAGAAGATGAAGGAAAAGAAGAAGAAAGCTAAGTATTAGATTTTCACAGACCAATGTTTCTGTACTTAAATTTCCTCATCTCCCTTACAGCCATATTCAGGACTTACACAGTGGAGATGTGTTAAGACTCTTTGGGAGCTTAGAGAATGGGAGGCTTATCTGCAGCTATCTTTACTGATCTCTGTCATTTTAAAGACTGATTTATCTGAAATAAAAGCTTTTCTACTAATACCAGGAAAAATCCACAAACTTTAGTCAAGAGCTAAAAGAAATAGAGACCATATAGAAAGCATCATCACAAATAAAGACTTATTTTCCTCAACAAGGTGTTTCCAAAGAAATTTCTAAATTGTGCAAATGAATAACCGGACTGTGGAAATAAATAAAGAGCAATGAAATGAGAAGATCATTTCCAGAAAGCTAGCTTGTGTTTCGGCAAAAGTTCAAAGCAAGACAGAGAAAGCCTTACTGGACAGAGGAGAAACACTTTGTGCCCTGACTCTAGGCTAGGGGCCATGGAGGAGCTGTAGCAGGACAGACTCGGAGGAGAGCATCCTATGCAGTTGGTGAGGGTTACATATTTGGCTTTCTCTGGATAATCCTGAAATGGGAATACAAAGGGAAGCAGTCAGTCTGCCTGTTGCTAGGTTCTATCCATCTTGAACCACATACTAGAAACATTGTTGTTTGGTTTCCTGGACTTTTAATAGAGACAGCAGACTGGCTTGCTGCCAAGTTTAACTTTCTTATAAGAGAAAAACTTGCTCTCTGTGGTCCTGTCTGGAGTACTGCAAGCTAAATTGCCAAAAGTCAGTTTCCTGAGATGGGGATGGGGCCTTTACAAGCCAAATGTAGTCCTCTACACCTATAATCCCAGCACTTTAATAATAGAGACTGGACAATCTGTTCAGGTCATCTTTCTTCTGCTACATAAGGAATTCTAGGCCAACCCAGGCCAAATGAAATCCTTTCTCAAAAAACGAAACAAACAACCAAAAAAAGCAATAATTTCCATATAAAAAGGAAGTGGCCAGGTTCAATTACTGCTTAAAGGTAGAGCTGTAGATGCTGATTGGGAAAATAGAGAAAGTCCCTTATAGGGCAAACAAATGAATTTCTTCAGGAAAGATGAATGGGGTTTTAGACAAACTAAGAGGCTATGGGAATGTCTGAGATAATGCTTGTTTATGCAGGTGTTTGTGGTCTTTCCTGTTGGCCAGGATCTCCCCTGAAGAGAATTACAGTGGCCATAGTCCCCAGAAGTTACTGCTTCAGTCAGATAAGCCAAACCTGGAGATTATTTTCCTCCTCTATCTACTGGATCTCTAATATCTTCAGTTTAAAATAATCTTCATATTAACTCTGGGCCTCCAAGTGAGTCTCTACAATGGAAAACACGAAGACTTCTGGGCTGTTTGTTGCAGATAACAAAACTGGATTCCTGGGCAGGCTGCTGCAGGTTATAAACCAGCAGTCTGGGCTTTTGCTGGGGGAAACTTAGGGGAGGGGTTGTTTGTTTGTATGTTTGTGGTACTGGAAATTGAACCTACAATCTCCTGCCTGCTAGGCAAGCCCTCTAACAGAAACCTATCTCTAACATTATAATTTCCACTTTGTTTGTTAGCCTATGGGTTTTATTTTTGAGATAAGAGTATGTATCCCTGGTTGATCAGGAATCATGGATCCTTCAGCCTCGGCCTTCTGATAGCTGAGATTAGAGGTTTGTGCCACTTATCAATTTCCATTTATATTTGATGATATCAGTCAGAAAAAGAAAATACCAGAACTCCCTGAATTTGAAAGGGCTTGCTGGTTGCATCAAGCAACTCCTTTTTTAGTGAAAATTCTGTTGGATATATGTAGGCTTCACTGAACATTTGAAAACATTTACACATTCAAAATATTAAATTCACTGTGGTTCTACAGGTGAATGTGGTCCCAGAATTCACCAAGCAGAAGAAGAATGGAGAGATCAAAGTCAAGCTGAGCTCCACAGTGCCATTATGTCTAAAAAAAAAAAAAAAAAAAAAAAAAAAAAATTGATGTGAGATGGTCTTTCTGTACTATGTGAATATGTGTTACTGCCATCATTTAATAAAGAAGCTATTTTGGCCTATGGTAAGACAGCTTACAGCTAGGTGGGGAACCCAAACAGAGAGACAGGAGAAGAAAAACAGAGTCAGAAAGATGCAACCCAGCCTTCCAAGAAATAAAATGTGACTATCCTGGTAAGCCACCAGTCACATGGCAATACACAGATTAATAGGAGTGGGTTAATTTAAGGTGTAAGAGCGGGGGCTGGAGAGATGGCTCAGCGGTTAAGAGCACCGTCTGCTCTTCCAGAGGACCCGGGTTCGATTCCCAGCACCCACATGGCAGCTAACAACTGTCTGTAGTTCCAGTTCCAGGCAAATAAATAAATAAAGTTTTTTTTTTTTTTAAAAAAAAAAAAAAAAAAAAAAGATGTAAGAGCTAGCTAGTAATAGCCTGAGCCGTAGCCATACAAATATTTTCTTTCCTATTTTTTTTTCTTTTCTTTTCTTTCTCTCTTTTTTTTTCCCTTTGAGGGGGTACTGGGTTAAACCTAGGACCTTGCATGTGCTAAGTAAACACTTAATCTCTAAACTACCACTCTATTTACAGAATCCTATTTTCATATGGAGCCTAACCATTGTTTGTTCTCTTATCCTATGAGGTGCCATTTGGGGAAAAAGAAAGAATGAATTTTTTTTTTTTATCCTCATTTTCTTACTTTGTTCATAATGAAATGTGTTTATTTCCCTAATATGTTCATATTGTTCTGGATATAAGCAACATTATCAGTAACTTAAAGAAATGAAGACTACATTTTGCACAACCAGCTTCTCCCTTCTGTTTCCATTTTAATTGTACCGTAGTTAGAGTGTAACAGAAGAACTGCATCCATTAGCCAAACCCTATGCAGTAAAGGAGGAACGGGCACGAAAACCTGGAGCACTGGGAAGTCACAAAGCAAGCGTTCAGTGCTATGCCAAACTGGGCATTTGGCTGTAGCCAAAGAAAGCATCATGGGTGGTGTTGAGAAGAGTAATGGAGAAACACATGTGTGTGTGTGTGTGTGTGTGTGTGTGTGTGTGTGTGTGTGTGTGTACACGAGAGAGAGCTCTTGAGAATTTTAATACCATGTAACCCCTCACCCTCCAAAAACCTGGTTAAAATGGCAAAGCCCATCCATCTGCATATGCTGGTGTCCTCCCTCTTTCATTGTATCAACCCTAAAATGGTATTTTTTTTTTCTTCAAGTCTAAGATTAACCATCAGGCCTTAGGCTTATCCCCATTTAGAGAGAGACTATGAAGACTTACAGGACAAAATCCTTTCACCATAGCAGCATATCACATATTGCAGAAGAAATAAAAGACAGAAAGGCTGTGTGATTAATGCTACCGAAAGAAATAAAGACTACATTGAGAACTGTAACGAAGTCCCAAACCTTAGCATAACTGATTCCATGGTGAAAGTACTATTCAGGCCATAAAATTCAGCAAGTAGATAGTACCACCTACCAAAATGGAAACAAAGACCTAATCTATTAAAGTCCACAGTTCTGGGAAAGACTCTAAACATACTAACCTTGCTTTTTGGCTTCTGTAGTTCTGCTCTGGCTAACTGTTCTTGTTAACTGAAGTATGTCAACCCAGAACATGAATTTTGTGCTTGAAAGTTCACCCTGAGAATGTCTCAAAGCTACACTGGGATTCAGAACACCTAATGTAGTCACTAACTGGTTAATAAAGACTTTCTAGTGCCTTAAGCCCATGTTGGAGGAGTTTTCTCTGGTGAATACCCTAGAACAAAATGGTCTTTGGTTTGGTTTAGTTTGGTTTGGTTTGGTTTGGTTTGGTTTGGTTTAAAGGCTTATTTGTTTTATTTTGTGCATATACATGTTTTGCCTACATGTGCCTGGTGTTCTCTGAAGACAGAAGAAGGTGTCAAATCCCTTGGAACTGGAGCTACAGAAATTCATAACCTACTATGTAGAGGCTGGTAAGTGAACCTAGGTCCTCTGCAAGTAAGTATTCTTAAGAGTTGAAAAAATTCTCTCAACTCCTTATCTTATATTGTATCTGTTTTTAATACAATATACTTCACAACTCAATATGACTAAAGAGATCATAAAATTTCAAACCATCTTAACATATTCAACATGCTCTTTCTCTTTGTAAAGGGAGTCTTTCTATGTTGCCCTGGCTGTCCTAGATCTGTCTATGTAGACCACCAGCCTGGCCTTGAAGTCACAGAGATCTATCTGCCTCTGACTCCCAAGTGCTGTGATTAAAGGTATGTGCCACCATGCCCTACTCAACATGCACTTTTTGTACCAAGAGAGAAGCAGGAACTTAAAACTGGGTAAGAAAACAATAGAATGTACTTTGTCTATAAAAAGCTAATTGGCATCCAGCTTCAAGATCTTAAGGCACCGAGCCCACATTGCCAGGCCTATAGCTCTTACTAGGAAACACTGGAAGACAGAACATACATGCTTGAAAACAGCAGAACTTCTATTCATTTTTAATGAGGAATTTTGATGGCCTTGTAAATTACAGACAGTTCAACTTTGCTTGGAACTTGGGAAGACCTGAATTTATTCTTCATTGTATCACTGCAACAAAACAGGGCCAAGCCTAGGAGAGTACTCAGTGTGGCTCTGAGAAATGCTGTCCCATCAGACCCAAAAACTCTTCCATGTCAGCCTGCTCCGTGAGCACACAAGGAGAACACAAGTGATGGAATGGTGTCAGACTTGCAGAAAAACTATTTCAATTCTGTGATGTAAGCTTTTCTCAGGCACAAAAAGCTGTAGTATAAGGTTTGTCAACCTTGGCAAACACTGTATCCAAAGTATTCAAGAACTTGACAATTCAGTCTTGCCAGCAACACTGAAAAGAACGTTGCTTTCTTCCCACCCACCCGCAACATTCTGGAGCAAGACTGACCTCTGGAAGGGATCAGTGACTGCAACCCCTTCTTTGTGTCCATGAATCCCTTTCCTTGCTTTGTTTTTTTATAGTATATTATAGTTTATAATGTACCAGGCTAACTTTTTCTTATTTCAGCCTCCTTGAACTACAGTACAGTTTCGATCACAGGGTTTTCTGTCCACGTCACCTCAACTGCTATGCATGACTAGTCATGATAGTGTTCTGTAAACACATGATTAAAAAAAATGAATCTGACCAAATGAAGCAATGGAGACAAATAAAATGAGTATTAAGAGAACAAAGAAGGATGTCTTTTTTGCTGTGTGATTGTAAATGATCCTTTCCGTGGCAGCCATAGTCAAGAAGTGGTCACTTAGGACTCATTGCCCTTGAGCTTGATCTGAGTACCACTTGGTAGCACTAAAATCTTCCCTCGACTTCCCCCATTGATCCTTCTCTTTGCTCTGCTTAAATGGGTAACATCCATACATTGCTAAGGCCAAGTTCACCCTCTAGTGATGTGCTGCTCAACAAGCCTGGGAAATCCATATGAACCAGGAACATTTCTTATAACCTAAAAGCAACATTTGTGGTGATATGTTATATATTTAATGAAACCAGTCTGGAATATCAGAGAACAGATCCACCTACAGTCAAGCCAGGAGGGTGGAGAGTAGTAACTCCTGCCTTTAATCGCAAAATGGGAAAGACCAGGAGTGGTGACCTATGCCTTTAATCCTGTAACTCCAGAGACAGAGATCTTTCTATGTTTCTGTGAGTTTAAGGCCTAACTACCAAACTGTAGTAGCTCACACTTTTAATCTTAACTCTAAAAGATGATGCAGAGTTGAATCAAAAGTAAAACAATTGAGCAAAGAAGGTCTTTAAGGCAGGTGTAGGAAGAGAGATTTATTCTGTATAAGTGATGGAGTGAGACTTAGGAAACTGGAAGATAGTTTGTTGGGTAAGATTTTACTATAGTCTGTTTCTTCTCTCTGATATTCCAGCTTTTCCCTGATATCTGGCTCTGAGTTTCATTTAATAACAACCAGAACTCATGCTAGAAGCATTTCGACTAGAAGTGTGCCAGCTGGAAATGGTGCTGAGCTGAGCATGTGTGCAGTTCTGGATTCACTAATCAGGC
This sequence comes from Sigmodon hispidus, assembly GCA_004025045.1. Classification (NCBI taxonomy): domain Eukaryota; kingdom Metazoa; phylum Chordata; class Mammalia; order Rodentia; family Cricetidae; genus Sigmodon; species Sigmodon hispidus. The sequence continues at coordinate 107,341 of PVIH01002291.1, forward strand.
CCCCTTCCTAACACACACACACACACACACACACACACACACACACACACACACACACCAGGCTTTGGGAAGGATTTCCAGGACATTTCTACACGCAGAAGGTCCAACTTCAAACTAGCCACCCACCCAAGGAAGAAGGAGGGGAGGAGGAAAAGCAATAGAAAAGCTGTCCCGGGGCTGGAGAGATAGCTCAGTGGTTAAGAGCACCGTCTGCTCTTCCAGAGGACCCGGGTTCGATTCCCAGCACCCACATGGCAGCTAACAACTGTCTGTAGTTCCAGTTCTAGGCAAACACCAAGGCAAATAAATAAATAATAAATAAAGTTTTAAAAAAAAAAAAAAAAAGAAAGAAAAGCTGTCCCTAAGGTTTGTACTCATGGTGTTTCCCTAACGTGGTAGTTACTATGTTGGCCTAACATTTGTGCCAGTCATTCTAGGATGCAAGTCGTCTGCTACTAAGAAAGGAATAGGTTTTTATTTCTTTTAACAATGTAAACTTTCCTGGTTGTCTTACATCTTAACAAAATACAAAAATAAAAATAAGAATGTTACCTTAACCTCCCAGTTGTCCCAGACTCTTGCTTTTCTCACGCAATCTATAGCCCCATTTGGTAAAATGGCCTAAGTAGGCTCTCTCTCCCATTCTATCTACATGCTTCACCAGGCAGTCTCCCTGTCACTCAGCTCTCTGAAAGGGGCCGAATCTTCCACTTTTCTTCACTCTTTTTTTTCACATCCTCTTTGTGTATAATATTGTCCACATCCTGCATTCATCACTGCAGCTTAAATCTCTCTGCAGACAACATCATGTTAATATCTCACACACATGGTCAAATACACCTGAATCACCCCTACATGAACCAAAATTAAATATACAAAATAAGAAAAATATCTGAACAGAAACCTTTCAAATAAATATACTCAAATGACCAACAAATAAATGAAAAATGTTCACCACCCTTACTCAAAACCATAATGAAATACCATCTCACAAGCCTGTGTACAATGTGTGTATATATCAGTTAACTTGTTTTTGAGACAGGGTCTCTCAGTGTAGACCTGGCTGGCCTGAAACTCACCATATAGTCCAGACTGTCCTCAAATTCACAAAGGTCTGTCTGCCTCTGTCTTCCAAATGCTGCCATTAAAGTCATGTGCCACCACACCCTGGTGATATATCTCAATTAAAAATTCTTATAATTTGTCTTACTGTTCAAACTGTCCCATATATCTCTGCTCCTGTTTTAGCCTGAACACTCTCCTACTACAGATTTTACACAACAGTCATCCTACTTTGAACTCATAACACTAGAACTTCTAACCAGAACTTTCTAAGTATTGGCCAATCTTTCCCATTCCTTTCTTTACTCTTTAAGAACAATTTGTGTTTCTGTGTGTATGGTCTATACACAGTCTTTACAGTCTGTTACGGTTTTCAGTATTGTGGTAGAATCAAGCTTTTGGCAAGGATGTTTGGGAATCAAGTATTTGGGAAGGGGGGGGATTTATTTTTGTCTTGGTTTGATTTTAGTTTAGTTTTGTTTTCATTTCTATACTCTGTTTTTATTTCTGTTGTTTCTATAGCCCAGAAAGGCCTCAAATAATAATCTTCCTGCCTCAACCTCCTTCTGCTGATATTTCAGATGTGAGCCACCATGGCTGGCTATTCCATGTGTCTGTGTTGCTCCCCCCCTTTATTTTTCTACAAATGTTTTAGGGTTTGTTTTTAGTTATTTGTTCAAAGCTAAACTACAAACAAGCACACATCAGCCGAAGCCCTCACCAGGTCAGAATAATCAATATCACTGTCCACATCTTGTCCCGCTGGAGTGCCCCAAGGGCAAAGACATACTTGGAGCTGTCATCTTCCTAATAACAATGATTTCTGGAATACCTCCTAGAAGGCCTGCCTGAGGCTGACTTCTTGTCAACTCACATTTTTTTTTTTTTTGTAAGCAAAAGGAGTTCATCATAAAATAACAACAAAAAGATTGAGTAAATACAGTAAATGCATAATGTAGTGGCACGGTGACATTATAAAGCACTCATTACCATCTGGAATTGCATGTGTCACACTTCGAAGAGGCTGGAAACATAGGAGCTTGATCACACCATCACTATAAACATGATTAGGGCATTGCACTATGATTATGATGACGACAATGTTGCTATGAAAGGAAAGGTTATCATCTCCATCACAATGGTACCACTATCTTATACATAGCTCATGATTGTTCCAAATGTTATTATAGAAGGCAAGTGTGATGTCCCATGCCTATAATCCCAGCACTTGAGAGATAATTGTAGGGGGATCATCCCTACAATTCAGTTCAGAATCATCCATCCTTGACGTAATAGCAAAACAGAGGCTAGTCTGTGCTACATGAGATCCACTCTTTATTAAAAAAAAAATTATTTTTTTTAATTTATTTTTTACAGTATACAGAAGAGGGCACCAGATCACATCATAGATGGTTGTGAGCCACCATGTGGTTGCTGGGAATTGAACTCAGGACCTCTGGAAGAACAGTCAGTGTTCTTAACCTCTGAGCCATCTCTCCAGCCTGAGTTCCACTCTTTAAAAACCAAAAAACATCTTTTTTTCAAGATACCTTTAAGGCAGATGGTCATGTCGAGATGAAGCTGAATATCTCCTTCCTAGCCACAGGCTGTAAAAAGCCCATTTTAGTGGACCATAGGTACAAACTTCATACTCTTTACAAAAATCATATGGCCACGGAACAGTTCTGTTGTGGAAATCAGTGATGGGAATGGGAGGCAAGTCAAGGTGTCTTGACCTGTGGAAGTGTACACCTGACATTGAACAGGACCAATTGCTAAGGACCAAGAAGAACTGGAGAAAAGAAGCACAGGACAGTTTAGGAATGCACTTTGGATGCAAAACTGAGTGCTCTCTACTTGCTTATTGCAAAACCAATCAGAGACAATATTCCTGGGCTGACAGCTACTACTGTCCTCAGCCATTGAGGCCCAAAAGAACAAACAGAGTCTGCAAACTTTTCAGTCCCTCTAAATGAGATGCTCCCCACTGCTATGTTGTGGGAATGCCCTTAGACAAGGTGTATGGTGATGTCTCACTTTGCCTCCTTGTCCAAAGGGACTTGGTGTTATCTGTGCATGCAACAAATGTACATACAGTTACACATATATTTACATAATTAAAAATAAATAAATAGTAAAGACTAGTTTTCTTTGTGTTTTTCTTTGAGTGGAACTATTCTCAATGCTGGATGTTCAGCAGTGGCCTAGCCAGAGCCTAATATACTTATGAAGGAAAGCAATACTTTCCATAAGCTGATATCTCACAATTCCAATTGCTCCACTTCCAGCCAGACATTCCTTGTTGATTTAAAAGAGGATTTCATTCTCTTTTTTAGATTTTATTCGTGTTTATGTATAAAAATGTCTGTCTGTCTGCACATCCTCATACATGCAGTGCCCACAGAGGCCTGCAGAGGGCATCCGATCCCCTGGGACTGAAGCCTGAACATAGGTGCTGTTAAATTAATCTAGGTCCCTAGGCACATTAATCAGTCCTTGTTGCTCTTACCACTGAGCCATCGCTCCAGCCCAAGAAGATTTGTTTTTTTAAATACTGTCTCTTTTTTTCTTGTAGATCATAACTCAGCTCTGGCCATTACATTTACATTCCTGCCCCTTGCAGTAAAACACAGGTATCATCTGTGAGGTGAACTTTGGCTTAGCTGGTTAGGTAGCCAGGCTAACTCGAATGCACCAGATGTTGCCTAGTTGACAGTGTAGTGTTTTCTTGCCCATCTGTGTGCTGATCTCTTTATTCAATTCTCCAGCTGTATTGCTCTCTGCTTGCTCATATAAATAACTATTAAAATTTTCTCCAAAATATGCCACTTCTTTTTCCTCCTTCTCCATAAAGATCTCAATGTCCTCTATACACACCACTTAGGACCTCATCATTCTGCTCACACACTGTTAAAAGCCCCTCAATTACAACACTGAATTTCATCTGTAAGGAAGATGAAGCTGTTCTGATGTTGACTGAACCATCTGGAATTGGAGCTTATTTCTAAATCCACCTAGGCACTACCAAGGGCTTTAGCACGGGCTTTTCCCTGTCCTACAGAATGTTCCCCGATGACTGAGGAAACAAGGAATGTTAGTGAGTGGTGAACGAACTTGTTTGCTTTGGTTTGGTGACAGAGTCTCAGATATCACAGGCCTCAGGCTCACTCTGTAACCTAGACTGGCTTTGAATCTCAGATTCTCCTGCCTCTTATCTCCACATGTCAGGATTAGGAGCAGGCACCCCTAGGCTAGTCTGTAAAGCACATGTTTTAACACTATTTCCCTGGAGTGTAACACTATTTCCCTGGGGTGGAGTGATAGCTCTGTGGTTAAAGGCACTTACTGCTGCTCTTGCAGAGATTCCAAGTTGCATTCCCAACACTCTAACATGTCTAACATGTCTAACAGCTCACAGCTGCGTCAAACTCTAGTTCTAGGGGACCTGTGGCTTCTGAGGCTATCTACACACAGGCAGTGCCAAAAACTTAGGCAGGTGTCAGGGTGCTGGTAACACACCCTTTTCCTTTTAATCCTAAATTCAGGCAGATCTCTGAGTTCAAAGTCGGCCTGGTTTACAGAGGGAGTCCTAGGACAACCAGGAGCGTTAAACAGAGAAACTCTGTCTCAAACAAACAAAGAACTTATCAAGTACACAGACAGACAGACAGACAAATAGATAATAGAGTCTTTGTCAGCGCCAACACCTACTGAAAGCATGTTTAATTCCATTAGCAAATAGTGTTCATTAAAATCCTAAAATTTTGAGGGTTTAAGTAAATTCTTAGAGTTCATCACTTTCAAAGGACCGGAGTATTATGATGATTAATTAATATTCCCTTTAAAAGTGCTCAAACTGAATTAATGTGAGCGAACTCCTGTAATCCCAACACTTGGCAAGTGAAAAACCGGGAGGGTCATCTTGACTACAAATCAAGTTAGAGATACCTGGAGATTCATGATATTCTGTTTAAATAAGAAAATAAATAAATAAACAAATAGGACATTCAAATGGAAGAAAAATAACCTTTGACTCTCTGGATGAATAAGATGCTAACACACTATCTACATAGTATTAAAATTGTAACCACCCAGATTGGCCACTGTGTATCAGAATTTATTGATGACTGTATTGTCTTCTCTCATAGATGCTGTAGTAGAGGTTGTCCTCATTTTCTTTTAACAGAGGCTAGAAATTCTTTTGTCCAAAGAGTAAACGCTGTAGCTTGAGGACTTACAGCCTGAACAAATCAGTGAGCCCATTGAAACCAAAATAAAGAGATTGGGGACATGGCTCAGCAGTCAAAGGTATTCGTTCGTCCAGAGGACCTGAGTTCAGATCCCAAAACCCACGGTGGGCTGTTGATTAAACATCCTTATCTGCTCTCATTACTTAGACACAGACATAAAATTTAAAAATACATTTTGTAAAACTAATTTTAAGTTAACCAATCTCTTTTCATACTGTTCATTCTCCTTGTCCCTACCTTATAAGAAAAATATGTTTTGTTCTTTTTATTTATTTGTGCTGAGATAAAAGGCCAGGGCCACTGTGACAGCCTCTTTCATTTTATTTATTTAATTTTTTTTTTTTTTTGATAGCTGTTTTGAGATTTAAACTGAGTGTCCCACATTTGCCTAGGCAAGTGCCCTCCTAATGAACTCTATCTCCAGCCCCTTGAAATCCCGCCCTATCTCTGTTTTTCTTATCAGGGAGAAAGTTAGCCTTGCTTTAAATCGTACAGTCTTCTTGCTCCCGTAACAACCTCCATCAACAGCTGTTCCCAGGATGGCAGCTTACTCCTGTACCTCTGTTTTCAAACAGCTACAAAGCAAGTTTGAAAACAACCTGTTCTGACCTTGCCTCAAAGACAAGGCAAGAGAAATGGGTACAGTTATTGAGTGCTGAGACGATGTTCTGGGTACACTCTCCTCCACTTCTCTTTGATTGAAATATGGCATTACTAACACCTCTAGTACCTAAAGTTAATCCCCTTTCCAGTAACTAGTTCACATCTCGTAAGTTGTTCTCCTGAGATGTTTGCCTTTTGATGTCTTACATGAATGTCATTTTCAGTCCCATCAAAATCCCCCTTCTTTTGGGCACTTTGCCAAAAAGAGTGAAATTCCTAAAGTGTAACTACCATTATGCACCTCTCCATTGTACAATGTGATAATTATTAAGTTCCTATCAGTGTGGGACCATAAGAGACAATGCCTGTTTGTTGGGATTGACCCTTGGCCCCTGCTAATGAATTTGCAAACATAAGCAGGTCTCCTTCACTGTAGTAGCAAGAAAGAATGTTTGTTGAGTCTTGTTCTCCTTTGGATTAAAATAAATAAAACAAACACTGGCTTACTTTTCTTCACCCAAATGTTTTCATTTATAACAGAGCATGACCACATCCCTTCTCTTTATTTCCGCCTTTTTATGTGACTCTCTTCCCTATTTATTTTAACTGGGAAATAGAAACTATGTATTTATGTTATAAAAAAATAACGCAGAATGATGACACTGCCTATAACAGTGGGTATTGCATAGGCTGAGGCAGAAGGGTTACAAGTTCAAAGATTTGCCTGAGCTATAGAATGAGTTCAAGGCTAGTCTGGAAAGTTAAGGTAACATTGTCTCAAAATAAAATTTAAAAGTGAGTTAAAGATATAGGTTACTAGTAAAACACTTACCTGGCAAGCTCCAGAAGGTTCTAGATTCAATCCTTAACCCTACAAAAATCTTGCCAGGGGAATGAGTGGCATTCAAGGTAGAATAGTTCTCAAGTATTTGTGATGTCCTGAGTTCAGCCTCCAGCAACAACAATTGCTAACATTTACCATCTGAGACATTTTGTGGTGTTATGCCTGAGTCATAAGCCCCCACCCCCACTCCAGATATCACCAAATATTATCCAGAGGTTGGATGGGGAGAATCAAGCTTAAACTTGCAATAAAAGCACTTTACTTTTGCATATGAACTTGGACTCCTAGTGATATCTGGGGAGCTCATGATGGAGGCATAACAGTGGTATCCATACTACCTGACATATTCGAATATTTTCATCCTTTCTTGTGAAAACTAACATCTGCTCTGGACAAAGTGACATATATCCTGGACATCATCTCCCACAGAAAACCAGACCTCGTCTACTCTTGTTATTTGCAGTCTCTGAACCAAATATTTCCAGATTTTTGGCATCTTGTTCAAAGAAAGGAAACATAAAAAACAGAGTAACAAATGTTTTATTCAGAAACAAAATTAAAGCACAAAGTAAGTGCTCTGCAAAAAGGCAGTCCGCCAGCAGGGCAGCCAGGGTGTGGTTGCAGAAACCTTTAATCCCAGCACTCAAGAGACAAACGCAAGCAGACCTTTAAGTTCTAGGTCAGCCTGGTCTACAAAGACAATTCCAGGACAACTAAGGTTACAAAGAGAAAGCCTGTCTAAGAAAGAAAGAACTAGCTAGAGAGATGGCTCAGCAGTTAAGAGCACTGACTGTTCTTCCAGAGGACCTGAGTTTGATTCCCAGCATCCACATGGCAGCTAACAACTATCTGTAATTCCAAGATCTGACATCCTTTCACAGTTACACATGCAGGCAAAACACCAATTCACATAAAATAAAGATAAATATTTTTAAAAAAGAAAGAAAGGACGGAGAGAGGGAGGGAGGGAAGGCAGGCAGCAGGCCACGAGTGAAATTTATTCAAGATGCTATGGTTAATACCTGGGCTTCCCCTTTTGGATCAATCCCAAATTTCCAAAACACTTTTTGGGGCTAAAGAGAGAGACTCAGTAGTAAAGAGCAGTTACTGCTTTTCCAGGGAACCTGAGCACCTACATGGGACAATTCATATGACTTCAGTTCTAGAGGTCTGAGCCCGCTTCGGACCTCTGGGAGCCCATATACATGTGCACATACATATAAACATAAGTTAAATTTAAAAACTGTCTTTTAACAATGCCTTTCTAGAGGCTAGGGAGACACTGCTCGCTATAGAACCCAAGAAAAGCTGAAAATAGCTTTGTGACACAAGCAAACTTGGACATTTCTCCTTTTGTTGTTGTTGTTATTGTTTGATTGTTCTGACATTGGTTGTTTGGGTTTTTTTTTTTTTAAGACTTATTTATTTATTATGTATACAGTATAGAGAAAAGGGTACCAGATGTCATCATAGATGGTTGTGAGCCACCATGTGGTTGCTGGGAATTGAACTCAGGACCTCAGGAAGAACAGTCAGTGCTCTTAACCTCCAGCCCAGTTTTTTTTTTTTGTTTTTTTTTCTAGTATTTATCTATTTTATGGAAAGGACAGTTTACATCTTCTGTCTCACTCAGCCTTCTAAGTAGCAGGGATTGCAATCATCTGCCATTGTATCACCTTGTACCCTATTTAAAAAACAAAACAAATAGATTCTCTCTAGGTAGTCCTAACTATACCAAACACCCTATGTAAATCAGGCTGACCTTGGACTCGGACTCACAGAGATACACCAGCCTTTGCCTGGAAAGCACTAGCATTAAAATTGGGCACAACCACCACACCTAGTTATTTTTGTTGTTGTTTGAGGGGTTTTGTTTGCTTGTTTTCCTAGACCGGGTTTCTTTGAGTAACCTTGACTGTCCTAGAACTTTCTTGGTAGACTAGGAAGGCCTGGAACTCACAGAGATCCTCCGGCCTCCTCCCTCCCCCACTTAGTCCTGGAATTAAAGGCGTGTGCCACCACACCTGCTGTGTCAGAAGCTGATTTTATAACTCTGTGTATTGTGTGGTGGGAGAATGAGTGCAGATGCTTGCAAAAGCCAGAGGAAGGCATTAAATCCCCTAAAACTGAGTTACAGATTTATGAGCTACCTAATTTACATGCTGCAAAACAAAGTCTGCTCTTTGCAAGAACAGTATACATTCTTAAACCCTGAGCCACCTCTACAGCCCTAACATAGATTTTGTTTTATGTAGTGATATATACTCAAAAGAATAGTCTGGAATATCAGAGGAAAATCACCCATAGAGCCAAGGTGGGAAGGTCAGGGAGTTTTGACCCACACCTTTAAACCTAGCTTTAGGAATGCTGAAAGAGAAATTAACATAGCTAGGCCAGGGAGAGAAGAGAAGTTTCTGCTCTCCCAGAGGCCTCCTTGGTGGGCTGAGGAGTGAGTGGTTTGGAGGCAGAGAACTTCCTGAATACAGTACTGAGAAGTCGGCAGGTAAGAAGTAACTGGTTTATGTCTCTTCTCTCTGATATTCCAGCTTTTCCCCAATATATGGCTCTGGGTTTTTATTATATACCAAATAGAATTTATGCAATAGTTTTATTTTGTTTTGTGACAGGCTTTAACCACATAGACACTCATTATGTAGCCCAAAATGTCTTTGAATTCATAATGATTATATTTGAGAATTCTTAGTGTTAAAAACAGCCAAGCATTTCTTTTCTTCCATCTCCTCCTTTTTTTTTTTTTTTTTTTTTTTTTTTTTGATTCTATAAAAATGCACACACACAAGTAGACATAGAACTCAGTCAAGAATTATCTGGTACATTCTAGTATTCTAGACTCCACTCTCCACAAAAGAGAGAGTAGGAAAAGGTGGGAGAGAACAATGGAGACAGAGACTGGATTATGTTAGTTGTGCACTTTTATTTTCAGAGGTAAAGATTTTCAGGCATGATGGCAAATAGTTGCAATTCCAGCACTTAGGAGGCTGAGGCAAGACAATTGTATAGTGTTCAATCATGGATTACAAGAGACACATACTATCAGCCAGGGCTATAGAGCAAGACTGTTCCAACACTCCCCTCAAAACCCTCAGAAAAAAAAATAATAAGCATTTTCTACAATTGTACAAAAGATTCTACAAATGAATGAATGAGTAATATTGTCACATGTATGTATTTTTCTTTTTGTGTTGAGACAGGCTCTCTCTCTGTAGCTTAGGATGATGGTCTAGCATTAACCATATAGTCCAGGCTGCCCTTGAACATTTCTTCGGCTTCAACCTCCAATGTCCTGGGATTGCAGCTGTAAGCCACTGTAGCCTGCTCTGTTGTTGTTGTTGTTGTTAGTCAGATTAAACCTAAAACTTCACAAATGCTAGACAAGTGCTCTAACAATGAGATTCATTCCTATGCATTTTTTAAACTCTTTATATTTTAACTCAGGCAATATATACATATATGAATAACCTCATTTGGCAATAATTTTGATTTTTATTGCTTTTGTCACTGTTGAGGTCAAAACTACATATGCTCTTGCATGTTCAAGGCAAACATTTTGCCACTGACCCATATCTCAATCTTTAGACAACTATTTTTATTTATTTATTTTAATAGGTCAGTGCTATCAGACAACAATTTTAAAGTTTAAAACAAAAACAAAATCATACTGTTACTAGAGGAAATATGTAAAGCAGGTCAGAAGCTAAGGACATGGCTTACCAAATAAAAGTGCTGGCTGGCAAGTCTGGTCAGCTTGAGTTTCAGCCCTAAACCCACATACAGATGGAAACAGAACAGACCATACATAGTCATCTTCTAACTTCCACACAAGTACACCCATCCCACCTCTCTACACACCCCCAATAAGATATATGTGTGTGTGTGTGTGTGTGTGTGTGTGTGTGTGTGTATAAATATATATATGGGGGGGCTGCCAGATACTGGTGGCACATACCTTTAATCCTAGCACTTAAGAGGTAGAAGCAGGCAGATATGAGTTCAAGGCCAGCCTGGTCTACAAAGTGAGTTCCAGGAGAGCCAGAGATACACAAAGAAACCCTGTCTCAAATAAATGAGGGCCAAGCTGAACAAGGTAGCTCAAGATTTTAACGGCAGCACTTAGGAGGCAGAGACAAGCTAAATCCACTAAGCTTGGTCTACATAGTAAGTTTCAGGCAAGCCAGGGTTACATACTGAGACCCCCAAAATCATAATAAAAAATTAAATAGAGTGTCAATATCAATGTATTTTTTAAGATTTCTGGACTTCTCATCTGTGTACAGAACAATCATCATCTTCTAATCCAGAGCTCTTAAAGAAATTATTTCCATATGCTTCACTGCACCGTCTGCAAAGCTGTCCTTCAGCAGCATAGTTAGGCCCATTCTCTGATGCTTTCCTGGGATACATCTTTGCACTATGATTAAATAACTTCCAGAAATCTCAGAACACTTTGTCATGTCCACCTTCATCTCTGTGTGCTGCCACCACAACCATAGAGAGCAGTGGAGAAAACCATCACTCCAGCCCTGATCATTATGATTTTCTTCGATGATAACAACTTTGAACACATGAAAGCAGGTTGTTCATGGATGCTGTGATGTTGGAGGGTAGAAAAAAAAGAGAGAGAGAAAAGGCCTGTGTTCAAAATCAATACACACTGCATTCGAGAGAGATTCTTTAACTCAGTATCATACTTAAGGGTAATGCTCAGGAATGAGGAAGTTGCCTGGGTGGCAATTTTAACCATAACACAACATCAGCCACATTTTGCTTCCCTTTCAGACGCTCAGATGAAGGGTGAGCTGGTATGAATGTAAAGCCTGATTATCTGTCTCTCCTTCAAAGCTACAGTTATAAGTATCATTCTCATCTGGGTTTGTCTTACTGTTCTGTGCACGGGGATGCTTCAAACTCAGATGGAAGGTAATTCATATCATAAAAGCCAACTTGATTTAGATCTGGGTAAAACTGAAAGCCAGAATAAAGTGAATTAAAATTAACAAAAAAATAAGGGTTTTGGGCAAAAAGGCAAACAGAATTAAATTAGACTGCATTCTTTTATCATTATTTACTTTTTAAGATTTGTTTTTATATTTTATATGTGTGGGGGGCAGGTATACATGCAGAAGCCAGAAAGAGAAGCTATTGTTTTTTTAAAAAACTTTATTTATTTATTATTTATTTATTTGCCTGGAACTGAAACTACAGACAGTTGTTAGCTGCCATGTGGGTGCTGGGAATCGAACCCAGGTCCTCTGGAAGAGCAGATGGTGCTCTTAACCGCTGAGCCATCTCTCCAGCCCTGAGAAGCTATTGTTAAGGCAGCTGTGAATCACATAGGTTGGAAGCTGCTGGATGTGGATGTTAGGTATCAGACTTGAGTCTTCTGGAAGAAAAGCAAGTGCTCCTAACTACTGAGCCACCACATCAGCTCCTATGTTTTGTAGCACAAAATGGTTCAAGCTAGTGGGAATCCATCTGCCTCAGCTCCTCCCAAGAGCTTTAATTAGACCTATGATCCCTGATGTACAGGCAAACTACCCTACACTTTATAAAACATTCTGTATTAGTTACTTTTCTATTACTGTGAAGAGAGCGCCTCACCAAGGCAACTTTTAAAAGAGTTTATCGGAGGCTTACAATTTCAGAGGATGAGTCCACAGCCATTGTGATGGGCTATAGGGCCTTGCTGACCTTTCCCTGCTCTCTGAGCCTTGGCAAGGCCTGTGGATTGCTAGCTGCACATTCTGTGCTCTACACCCAGTTCTGCCTTCCTGCCTATGGGGGTTAGAAGAGGAAATTTAAGCCGTAACCTCAAATCAGTAATTTTCCAACCACCTGGGGAATTTTCACTGTGTTCTGCTCTGGGTATTTAAGCCTGAGCACTAGTCTCAATAAATGGCATTCTCCTCGCACGAATGACCCAGGAGTCTTATGTCATTTAATCTCCAGGCTTGTGCCTGACTCGCCCATAGCCCAGGTAGTTCAGGTGCTACAATGGGGGGGCATGAAAACAGGCAGGGAGCTATGGAACTGGAGACACAATGATGCAGAGACAGATAACTGGGGACTGTGTGGGTGATGGAAACCTGAAAACCCAGCCCCAGTGATATATGCCATTTAAAATGACATATCACCTAGGGGGCTGGAGAGATGGCTCAGAGGTTAAGAGCATTGACTGTTCTTCCAGAGGTCCTGAGTTCAATTCCCAGCAACCACGTGGAGGCTCACAACCATCTATAATGATATCTGGAACTCTCTTCTATATACTGTATACATAATAAATAAATAAATATTAAAAAAATGACATATCACCTAAATATATGAGCCTATGGGGTCATTCTCATTCAAATCATTTCACATTTTATAATGGTTATCTGTGAAAAAGGTTTCTTTTAGTCCATCATCCATGTCCCCTCCCCCTTAGATCAAAGGCATTCCAAGGCAGCATCCCTCAGTAACAGTAATTTGAAAACAGTATTCATAGGAAAGATTGGGAAGAGGCAAGACTGGATGAAGACCCCAGTTTGGTAGCACACCCTGTCTTCCTAAGCACTTGGGAAGCTGAGACTGGGTGAGCTCAAGTTCAAGACCAGCCTTAGTACAGAGCAGAACTTTATGACCATGGGAGCCTCTGCTTGTAAAACAATTATAAGGCATGAACAAAACAGACAAAATTACTGTGTCTATCTTGAGTAGCTTAGTTGTGTAAAAGTGTGTATAAATTGCTCAGAAAATGTCATGTACACCACACGCACACACACAAAGAGGGTGTGGGGATGAAGTAGGGACACAGGCTGCTGCAACAGTTGTATAGTCTTTGTTCTCCACATGTACTCCACTAGCAGAGCCCTGTATGGCCTTATTCAATTGAATCAGGACACCCACCCCCCACAAAAGGGACAATTGTTTTCTAATTGATCCACTTAATTTGTCTATATAACATGTTAACCACAATACATTATCTTTTACAAATGTTGACAGAATCCTTTGTGTGCTAATAATGGCCCTAGGATACACAATTTCTGGACATTTAGCACTTCAGAGAGTCAGAAAGTAAAAATAGATGGCATGTGGAGTGATTCCCTCCAGAGGACAATTAATTGGGACTTTGGAGAAGCTAATAAAGTTCAAAGCAGAGCACAGCTGAGGGAGGGAGGGCTAGCTGGGTAGAGAGAGGGCTTGCTGACATGTTCTAGGACTGGGATCCAAACTTCAGCACCAGAGACAGACCTGTTAGCTGACATCCACCATGGCCACCTTCACTCTTATTTTAAAAGAGTATTTGTGTGTGTGTGTGTGTGTGTGTGTGTGTGTGTGTGTGTGTGTATACATGTGTGTGTATATACATATTGAAGTGAGAAGACAGCTATGGGGAATTAATTTCTTCCATCATATACACCCCTGGGATCAAACTCGGATTATAAAGCTTAAAGGCAATACTAAATGAATAAATAAGCAAATAAATGCTTTTAAAGAATTTAAAATTAAGGGCTGGAAAGATGGCTCAGTTGAGAACACTGACTGTTCTTCCGGAGGATCTGAGTTTGATTCCCAGCATCCACATGGCAACTCACAACTGTAATTCCAAGAGCTGACACCCTTACACAGTTATACATGCAGGCAAAACACCAATTTACTTATTGTGTAAATGTACTGCAATAAATTTATGTGGTGGCAGGGACAATTTACAGTAGTTGCTCAAAGATATCAAGCGTGGCAACAGGCACCTTAGCCTGTTGTTTGTTTGAGAAGGAGTTTCACTGTGTAGCTCTGGCTGTATTGTAATTCACCATGAAGACCAGGCTGGCCATAGATCTAACTACTTCTGCCTTCCGAGTGCTAGGATTAAAGGTGTACATCTCTATGCCTAGCTCCAAAGGAAGAATTCTTTATGAAGAAGGTGGGCCAAACTCTAGTGTGCTTGTTAAAAAGCCAGTCCCTTGGAGAAATAGCTGTTCTAGACAATTGTAGAACAATAAAATCATTGGGCACTTAAACTGATCTCTGTGGACATTTCAAATGGGGTTAACTTCATACTAAAAGCTTCTAGGTTTAGACCAAATGTCCTAACCTGCCTGATGGGACAGACATACCCCTTACCATGTCCCTCCATTCACAGCCACCTGTTAAATGGCTACACACACAATACAACAGGCTTGGAAAACTAGAGACTCAAGAATTCCACTCATTCAATTAGGACATTTTCTGACAACCATGGTTGTGTCTAGCACTCAGGTGCCAGAGACAGAATGATCAATACAAGTGAAAGTTCAGGCTGGCTTACACGTTGAATTCCAAGCCAGCCAGGACTAGG
Organism: Sigmodon hispidus; assembly: GCA_004025045.1. Taxonomy (NCBI): domain Eukaryota; kingdom Metazoa; phylum Chordata; class Mammalia; order Rodentia; family Cricetidae; genus Sigmodon; species Sigmodon hispidus. The sequence goes on from PVIH01002291.1 coordinate 122,432, forward strand.
TAGTGAGAACTCCACTCAAAACAATAAAAATTAAAGAGAGAAAACTTAGCTCAAGAAACCCCATTTTGTATTTTAGTAGCTATTTTATAAAAAGGTAAAATAAAGTTTAGTTTTGCATTTCTGGCAGGGGGAGCCTGCTCAGTTCTGGGAGTCACACCTGACCAGTCCTGAGAAAAGACCATGTCCTAAAAGAATAGACCTAGCAGGGGCCCTGCCCAGTTCTGGGAGAGGAATAGATTCTTGCTTGCCCAGTTCTGGGAAACATCAGCCACCCCAGGTAGGGTCCAGGTGGGGTCCAAAGATACTTTGGGGCAGAAAGACACTAAGCATGAATCAATCGGTGGCATACCAGCACTCTACCCCAAGCAACCAACTTTGTTGCAGCTTCTGCCTATAAAATACCCCTAACCAAAGACAGCAGCTACTTCTTGCTCTGTTATTACAGAAGTTTGAGGTATGCTCCCTGCCGGACTTGTATTGTGCTGCCAATAAATAAACCTTGCTGTTGCATTCTGGACAACCACATCTCTGGTGGTCTCTCTGGGGGTTGAGCTTTGGGGATAACAAAAACAACCTTAATTAATTAGTACATAATATCTCTTCCAAAGGGCTGTGCTTAGAGATATGTATGTATGATTTCAGCACATGAAAAGCTGAATTATTTGAGCCCAGGGGTTAGGCGTTCCAAGTTCAAGTCCACACTCAACAACACAGTAAGATTCTACCTCCAAAAAAAAAAGAAATTAATAATAAAAGAAAGAAAAGAGGTTATAGACATGTTTGTGCTTAGGAGATAATAGGCATGGAAATAAAAGTTCAAGACCAGGCTCAGTCATACTACAAGTTAAAGATTAGCACCCTAAGCTATAAGAAAACCGTGTCTCAAAACAAAACCAAACACAAACAAAACAAGCTGGGCATATGAAAACACTGCTATACTTTTCAGCACTTGGAGAGAAGAAATCTGAATTGTCACAAAATTAGAGAGCAGCCTGGTCTACATATCAAGTCCCAGGCTCATAAGGAGATGCAACTCAAACAAAATGGCAACAAAAACCAGGAGAACACAGCAGGAATTCTTCACATTTCTCTACTCTGTGTTCCTCCTTCAAACTAATTATCTTTCTACAGCCATTTGCTGTTGTTGTTGGGTTTGTTTTGTAGGCTTTTTAAAAAATACATCTTTTTCTTAAATGTTTTTTTTTAAGATGTATTTATTCATTACGGATATAGTCATGCTTGCATGTGTTCCTACAGGCCAGAAGAGGGCGCCAGATCTACCTACAGATGGTTGTGAGCCACCATATGGTTGTTGGGAATTGAACTCAGGACCTCTGAAAGTGCAGTCGGTGATCTAAATCATTGAGCCATCTCTCCAGCCCTGTTTTGTAGTTTTTGAAGCAGGATCTAGATATATAGTCCAGATTGGTCTCAAATTCTAAAATTGCTTGACTCAGCCTTTCATGTGCTGACTTTATTGGCATCTCCCATTGAGATGCTGTTTTTATCAAGTCAGGCATGGTGGTGCATGTCTTTGATCATAGTACTTGGGAGGCAGAGACAGGCAGATCTTTGTGAGTTTGAGGCCAGATTGGTCTACAGAGTAAGTTCCAGAACAGCCAGAGCTACAAACAGAAAACCTGTCTTGAAAAACAAAACAAACGGTCCCGCCCCCTGGGGGCGCAGCCCTCGGGCTTCTGCAGCCCATGCTGCTTCACTGTTCTGCGGTCTGCTGCTGAGTTCGCGTCCACCCTTTAGCTCTCAAGATGTGGCACAACGTGGGGCTGACCCTGCTGGTGTTCGTGGCCACGCTGCTGATCGGCCTGCTGCTGATGGTGTGCGGTTGGCATTTTGTATGGCATCTATTTTTATCTAAATTCAAGTTTCTGCGGGAACTGGTGGGAGACACAGGATCCCAGGAAGGAGATCATGAGCCTTCAGGGTCTGAAACAGAAGAGGACCCTTCAGCTTCACGGCACAGGATCAGATCTGCTCTCCAGAGAAGAGCACCTGCTGATGAAGGCCACTGAGCAGACGCCAGCCATACTAGATAGAGTATGGTTGGTCTAAGGCAGTCAGGAGCCTCTGTCTTTAGTGACCTGGCTTTGAAAGTTACTAAGTGACTGAGGAACATTTGCAACTGGATTCATATCCAGTTCAAAAAAGATTTACACGTAAGCCATATAGAAATAAAGGGAATTTAAACCAAATTGGACCATTACAGATTCATGATGGATGTTTCACTTCACTGGGTCTACTTAACACACTTACTTTCTGGCTTATTTTTTTGCACTGGTGTAAATCTGTAAACATTTCAGGCTTGAAAAAAACATGTTATTAGTCATAAAATGTACCCTTTTCTTGACGTTTTAATTTGTCATAAATCGGGACGTGTACTATCCACCAGGTGATAGTCTTGTCATTCACTATTCTAGCTCATGTATATGTGAATTTGCAGCTTCTTACAGTGTCATTACCTCAGCTGATGTGTATAGTGTTGGTATCAAATATATCAGGTTTAATTGGCATTTTAAAAATGTCTTCAAAAAGTACTATGAATAAGCATTAAAATGGAAGGTTGTTGTATCTGCAGAAGGCCCTGGAAACAGCAAGGAAGCATGTTTGATATTAGTGATGCCAACATTTGCTGCAGGAGAATGATCACAATTCAGTTTCCTTGCAGAGAAACAAGAGAATGTTTTACAGGACTTACTAAGGAGGGTGCCTACATGATGAAGGTGTGCTACATTTTATCAGTGAAGCACTTGCAAAACAGTTGCCTGTCTTCACCCCAACCAATTGTAGTTGAAGCCAGGAGAAATTGCCAAAATCCTCAGAAATAATCTAACAAAATTCAAAGCAAGGAGAGACTGGTGTGGCCACTTCATGGAGAGGACTGCCATTAAGACATCAAATGTTTTATTCAAAGCGGTCTGCTCGTATTAGAGAGAAGGCCGTGGTTAGTACCCTTCAGGAAATGCCACATTGCCGGTACTCTTGACACGTGTGTGGGGACATATGTAGATCCCTGTGACTTATTTGAACATTGGTTTTGGAAGAAGGGGACTCAGAATGTGAAGTTACAGTTTAACCAGTTTATTTCACACATTCTTACTTAGGCACAAGTTTTATGTGATAAAAAATATTTTAGAACATGGGATAAATACAAATAAAACATTTTTCTGTGATACAAGGCAAAAAAAAAAAGAAAAAAGAAAAACAAAACAAACAAAACCCCAGAACAAAAAAGTTGCTTTCTCAGAACACAATCAGCAATCCTTCTGAGAAAGAGTTATTGTTGCCCCCACATGCATACACACAGGCCCAAACCCAGGCACACACATCCTAAGCTCCAAAACCTCTCTGTGACCAGCAGCTCAGCTTACAGCCACCTCAGCCACCAGTTCACCTGCTCATTCACATCTACTTTTGCTTCCTTGTATTTGTCAGATTCTTAGAAAATGCCCACATATCCTAATGGTCAGCCTGTCTTCACCCCTACCCATCTTAGAGTTTCCAGCAATACCACTATAGCACTACTCTCTTCCAACATCATGGGTTTCTATTTTCTTTTTTTTTTTTAATTTATTTTTATTTTATGTGAATTGGTGTTTTGTGTGCATGTATAACTGTGTAAGGGTGTCAGATCTTGGAATTACAGACAGTTGTTAGCTGCCATGTGGATGCTGGGAATCGAACTCAGATCCTCTAGAAGAACAGTTAGGGCTCTTCACCGAAGAGCCATCTCTCCAGCCTGTGTTTCTATTTTCAACTCCTCTGAATTCATTCATTCAGCATTGCTAGTATGTGTACGTGTTGTATGTACATGGCCATCAACTGGGACCATGTGTTGCCTCTCAGGTGCTGCATACTGGAAGAAAATTGACCCTTCTCTCAGTAACGATTGCTCCTCAGCAAGATGTGCGGTTTGTGGTCCCTTCCCCCAATCCACCCTGCAATTTTAACCAGCTTGACCTTTCTCAGGTCTCATGCATCCACTGTGTGCATATATACAACTGCCCTGTTCAGTCCAGAAAATCTTATTTTTTTACCGATATCCATCCTCTCTGGCTCCTACAAACTTTCTGAAGGAATCTTCCTTCATGATCTCAGGAACTTGGAAGGAGGAGGTGTAAGTGTCTTCTAGTGCAAGGGCATTGTGGCAGTTGGGAGCCAAGGAATACCACAAATTCACACCAGGAAACAAACCTCACACAATAGATTTATTGGGGAGAAACCCAGAATGATGGCAGCCTCTGACTGGGAACAGAGATATCAGTTGATAAGAGGTGTGTGTGAGGGGGTGGTTTTATAGGGTTGTGGTAAGCTAGTAAAAAAAATGAGTGTTCTTTGGCTTTTTATGAGTGGTGGTATGTGTGTGTTTCCAAGTCTCGGAGTTCAGGTTCAAGCCAGGGGTTAGGCATTTTTCCTGGCTCCTTGGACCTTTTACCCTATACAAGGTGACACAGACATCCCATTTAGGGATGAGCACTCTGCAGTTCTTTGCTGTCTGCACGTTGATGAAATGTGGGTCTACGTTAATTGCTGGCTACTGCTAAAAGAAGCTTCTTTGATATCGGGCGAGAGATCTCACATGTTCTTTGTATAATGATAAATCTTTAGGAGTCAGTTTAATATTAAGTCCATTTAGCAGAATGACAGTAATACTAGGTTCTCCATTAAGGTCTATTATGTATCAAGACATCAGTTCCTGACGAAATATTAGTCAGTTTCAGGCATGAGTTGTCTTGTAGAGTGGCCCCTAAATCCAATCAGACACTGTACCTGAGATGTTGAAAAACTTCCATTGAGCTCAGCCTTGCGAACCAATTGCTTGTCCACCAGCCTGGCTCACAGTTCCTCCTTCTGGAACCCACGTGGTGGAAATAGTCCTCTGAGAGCCTTGGCATATGCTTGCCCTGATCCTAATTCTAAACAAACTTACATGTCTCCCAACCCAGCAGTGTTTTCTCCAATTGCTCTGAGAAAAGAAAAAGTGATTCAACATAATTTTTTTTTCTTGGGGTGGAGTGGGGTGGGGGTTCTCTATGTAGCCTTGGCTGTCCCCTGGAATGCTCTCTGTAGGCTAAACTGGTCTCAAGTGCCTGCCTCCGTCCCACCCCCACCCTGCCCGAAATTAAAGGCGTGTGCAGCCACCACCCCCCAGCGGACTTTAAAAACTAACAAGCAGCTAGAAAGATCCTTTTTAGAACAAACAAACAAACAAAGAAAACAGGTTTGGTGGCCTGAATTCCATTACTGAAGAGGCTGAGACTGAAAGATCAGGAAGGCAAAAGCTGGCCACGTGCGGTGAGGCGCCCCTAATCCCAACATACAGGAGCAGAAACAGGAAGATCTCTCGGTGAGCTCCAGGCCAGCGGGAACTTCATGAGATCTTGAGGCAGAATTTTTAAAAATTGCTCAGTGCTATTGATTTGGGTGCAGAAACAAGGCCTTTTTGATTTGTGCTTCTTAATCTCCCCCCCCCCCAAAAAAAAACCCGGAGCCCTATGTGGTTTACAGAAAGGGAAATCACAAGGAATAAGAAATGGTTGTTTTCATGAAATCCTGGGGCTCTAATTTGATTCCTAAACAGGCAGTCTGCTCACATTAGGAACTCCACTTACTCCGCCACCCCCGCTTCCTCCTCCATCCCCCCCCCCCAAACAAGGACTCATTATGTAGCCCTGGCTGTCCTGGAACTCACTCTGTAGACCAGGCTGGGCAGAAACTTCCGGAGATCCGCCTGCCTTTGCCTCCAAATCCTGGGGTTAAAGGCATGAGCAGCCACCACACTGGGCAATATTTATAGTTTGTAGTTTCCCAGGAGCAGGGTGTGGTGGCTCACACCTCTAAATCGCAGCATTCTGCTCTGGCGAAGCAGTACAACCCTGGAATTTCCAGCTCAGCTGGATACATGAGTTCTAGGCCAGCCTGGAAAATAGTAAAACCCTGCCTCAAAAAAGAAAAAAAAAGTTCAGTGGGAAAAGCCTAATAATTGAACCACATAATATTGACTTTATTCAGCCATGGCCAGACTTTAACGCCACAAATTGATGGGGAGGCTGGGGAACAGGAAGAGGGCGGCTAGACAACAGGAAGTAGGAGGAGATTTCTAAAAGCGGGCGGAGGCCAGAGGTCATTTGGAAGCTGGGAGAATTTTCTTTAGGCCATTTCATCTCATTTGAAGATGGAGCATGCAGGAAGCAAGGAGGTGAGAACTGGGGCCTTTTTGTTTTGTTTTTGTGGGTCGGCTTTCCAAATAGGTGGGTCTCATACCTCTGTCTTCTGAGCACACCTGGCCTTTGGGGGAGAAAAGAAGGAGCTTTACAATTTGTTGCAAGCAGGTACTCACCTGCTGAGCCGCTGGTACCACCCCCACTCCCACCCCCACCCCCAGGGCCCTGCTGCAGTAGATGTGTTAGAAAAGACGGTTGTGTTTTGGAAGGGCTGTTTTTCCGGAATGGGAAGGAATTTAAAATACGGTAGCTGGAGGGAAATGGTCCCAGGGTAAAAGTGGTGAGGTAAGATGAAGGTGAGATTTTTGAGCAGCACTCTGCCTGGGAAGTAACTAGAACCACCAATTTACCTTAGTGAGCCGGAGGCCTCTGTCGGGCTTCCTGGCTCCTTATCTCATCCAAGAGTCCCAGAATTGAGGAATTTCAGGAAGCCAGACCCGAGGGACAAGCCTTGCCGGTTCCTAACTGCACGAGCCAGACTACTGAGCGTTCTTCAAGGCTCTTTCCCAAGACCCTCGCCATTTCCCACTTTCTTAGGTCCAGAACTACTTGTGCTTTGTGGAAAGGTTATGCAAATGTAATCTTGACTGTCAATGTGCAGCTAGTTCCGAATGGTCAGTGAAAACACTGAGAGTAAAGTAACATACAAATGTTAATTTAATTTGTCTCACACTCCAGCTCGTGGGGTGGGGATAGGGTGAGGCTTGGATTGGAAAGGATTTAGGCTTGGGAGCAACTGACCAGAGATAGCTTTTTAAAACTAATTAATTAATTTACTTATTTATTTGTCTGGTTCTTCGAAGCAGAGTTATTGTGTATAATAGTTCTGCTTGTCCTTGAACTCACTCTGGCCTCTTACAGAGATCCGAGAGCCTTTGTCCCAAATGCTGAGATTAAAGGCATGCGTTACGCCACCCCTAGTTTATTTATAAGAAAAAATTTATTTTATATTTCAGCCACAGTGTCCCCTCTTTCCTCTCCTCCAAGCTGTCCCTCCTCTGATTTTCACTCCCCAATCCATTCCTCTGCTTCTGTTTAGGAAAGACAAGTCCCCCATAAGTATCAACAAAACATGGGCATATCAAGTTCCAGGAAGCCTAAGGCACCTCCCGTACATTAAGGCTGGGCAAGGTGAATCAGTTTGAGAAGTAGGGTCCCAAAGCCTGTAAAAGAGTTGGAGACAGCCCCTGTTGCCATTGTTAGGAGTTTCCCAAGAGGACCAAGCCACACAATTGTGTAACGTGGATATGCAGAGTGCCTATGTGAGCCCCATGCAGGCGCCCTGGTTATTGATCAGTCTCTGTGAGCCCGAATTGATTATGTGGGTTTTCTTTATGGAATCCACAACTCTGGCCCCTACAATTCTTTCTCCCCCTTTTCTGCACATCAGTTGCTAGATGAAGCCTCTCCAATGACAATTGGGTACCAATCTGTGTATAGCAGAATATCATTAGACATCTTTACATTGACTCTGATTGTTGGTTCTATCCTAGGTCTCCGGGTCATCCAACCTGTGGCTCTAGGCAGTGTCATTGTGGGCTCACTTCCCTGGCATGGGTTTTAAGTTAGACTAGTTATTGTTTGGCCACTCCTTCAATCTCTAGGGGCCATCCTTAACTCCAGCATATACATCCCATAGTCCGGACAGACTGTAAGTCGAAGGTTATATGGCTAGGTGGGTTCCCCACCCCTCCGCGTGAAGTATTATGAGTCGCAGGAGATGACTGGCCACTTCAAGCAGTGAATCTGCTACTGCTGGGAGTCTTAGCTGAGGTCAGCTGTGTAGATTCCTGGGAGACTCCCTTGTGCCTGGTTTTGAACCCCGAAATGCCTCCCTTTCCAGTAGTCTCTTTCATTACTCTGTCTCTCTCCATCCACTCCCAACCACATGTTCCTGTCCCCACCTGTCCTCAGACTACTCATGAAATCTGTCTCTCCCCTCCCCACCCATTACTTCCTAGTATCTCTGGGTCTGTGGGTTGTAACATAGTTGCCCTTTACAGCCAGTATCCACTTATGAATGAGTGCATGCCATGATTATCTTTCTTGGTCTGGGTTACTTCACTCAAGATGCCCCCCCCCCCCCAGTTCCACCTACCTGCCTTCCATTTTTCTGGTATCATTGTTTTTAACAGCTGAGTAATATTCCATTGTGTAAACATAACACGTCTTTACCCGTTTAACCAGTTGAAGGAGGTTGTTTCCAGGTTCTGGCTATTACAAATAAAGCTGCTATGAATATAGTTGAGCAAGGGTCCTTGTGGCATGTTTGAGCATCCTTTGGGTATATGCCCAAGAATGGTATAGCTGGGTCATGTGATCAGATTGATCTGTTTTTTTCTTTTTGAAGTGGGATTTCTCTGTAGCCCTGGCTGTTCTAGAACATAGATCACCTGCCTATGTCTTCTCATTTTGCTTTTTCTAAATAGGGTTTGCCTGTGTAGTCTTGGTTGTCCTGTAATTCACTCTAGACCAGGCTGGCCAGGAACTCAGAAAGATTAGCCTGCCTCTGCCTCCTGAGTGCTGGGATCAAAGGTTTGTGCCACCACCACCAGACTTTAATAAGCTTTTGACTTTGCATTGTCCAGGTCGAAAATAGTAGCTTTTGTGATGTCATATGAAGATAAGGACTGCCCTTAGTCCATTATCTCCTTGTTAGTTTTTAGCTGTTTTTTTGTAGTCTCTTTGTTCCCTTAATTCAGTCGACAGATATTACTGAGTTGTAGGCATGAAAGAGACCCTTGTGGAGTTCAAAACCAGATGGAGTCAACTCACAGAAAGAACCTGTAGAAAGTTGCAATTGGCAAGTAGAAATGAGGCAGTATGTGATTGGTTTGGCTGGAAAGAGATTCCAGCAAAATAAGACTTGAACTGAGACTGAGGGAGGAAAAGCAATCTTGGGATGAGAGATAAATGGAACAGCATGCAGGCTTCTTCCCCTCTCCCCAGAGCAGACTGCTCCTTCTGCTGCCGTCATTTCCTGTGGCTTTTGTTCTGTAGCTCATTGTGGCTTCTAACTCATGGTAATTCTCCTGCATTTGCTTCCTAAGTGCCTCAACACTTTTTTGGTAATTCTCCTGCATTTGCTTCCTAAATGCCTCAACACTTTTTTTTCTTGAGACAGGATTTTTCATGTAACACCCTTGGCTGTCCTGGAACTCACTCTGTAGACCAGCCTGGCCATGAACTCACACAGATTATCTCCTGCCTCTGCCTCCCCAGTGCTGAGATTAAAAAGAGTGTAACACCACCACCTAACTACATTTTTCTTTCCTTACAAGGAACTCAGAAGTTGTGCATGCCTTTAATCCCAGCACCTAGAGGCAGGGACAGCCAGCGCTGGTACACAGAGAAACCCTGTCTGAAGCAGGTGGGGGAGGATCTCCTAGTACTAGGGTTAAAATTGTGTTGCCAACCAGCCTGTTTTCCTGGTGACTCCCTCTCATTTCCCTAACCATTGCTTCCCTGTTTTATATGTCAGACTGCTTATCCAAATGATGTCTCGTGAGAGTTCACACTGACGGTCATATGCCAGTAAGGGGATGTGCTGGCTCAGGATACTCGATAAATGTCTCACTCCTCTGTCCACAGTGCAGCAGCAAAGGAGAGTCAAGGGAAGTGGTTGACCAGATGTCTAATCAACCAAGCACATCATCTGGACCAACCCTAGCAAAGGGGAAAAAACGAAAAAAGTCGGAGAAAGAAATGGGTAGGAATCTGCAAATGCTTAGTTCTTTGTCTTTTTGTGTAAGAAACTTACAAAATCTTCCTTAAGTGCAGAAAAAGTTTTAAGGTCTTTAAAGGATGAGAAAGGTCTGCACCTGGATAGCTCTGTAGTTTGTGTGCAATCTGAGTTCTCACCTCTGTTTTCAAAAGGAAGGTACATCCTACTTCCTGCTAAAGCTAATTCTTTCCTTTATCTAGCTCCTATAGCATACTTGGCTCTGCTTGGAGTCCAGTAGGCAATGGTTGCACAAAACTGTGAGGATATTCCTAATCTTTTTTTTTTTTTTTAAACTTATTTATTTATTATTTGTCTTGGTGTTTGCCTGGAACTGGGAAGCAGAACTACAGACAGTTGTTAGCTGCCATGTGGGTGCTGGGAATTGAACTCAGGTCCTCTGGAAGAGCAGCCAGTGCTCTTAACCGCTGAGCCATCTCTCCAGCCCCAATATTCCTAATCTTTATATGTGGTGGGCTGGAGGGGTTGGTTAGTGGTCCACAGAGACTGGAATGCTGCTGTGACTGGGGTAGGCCTTCTGTGGTAAAAGGGCTGGACCTTAGATCTAGTCAGTCCGTTCCTGGGATAGAATGGGAACCACCTGTATTCGAGGGTCCTCAGAAGAGCAAACTAAGCATATTCGCTTAGACTTAGCAAAGAACACTGGGATTTGAAAGTCCAGGCTTTGAAGTCTGTCCCTTATAGTCTGTATGATCTTTGGGTCATTTAAACATGCAGCTCTGTCTATAGTAGAGGATTGTTATGTACATAAAGAACCAAAAGTGACTATGTGCTTCAAATTCTGTGTAGCTGTGCAAAAATTATTACTAACTGTATTTCCTCTTTCCTCAGGTTGTAAACCAGAGGAGAAAGCAGGAGACGGTGAGACTCCAAGACCAACTAAGGTGGTTCCTCCTCTTCCAGCCCATCTGCCCCCAGTGAACCTGATTCACCGAGATGTTTTGAGAGCCTGGTGCCAGGAGATGAAGCTGAGCAGCAAAGGCCAGGTAGGGCCCCACAGGGGGCCTCTTGCTGAGGGGGAGGGTGGGCCCCAGAGGAGGGGGCCTCTTGCTGAGGCAGAGAATAGAACCAAACTTTTACTAACGACTCTTCTTGTCTCTTGTCTTAGAAACTGGATGCTTATAAACGACTCCTTGAAAGGGCTTTCCCAGAGCAAATGGTAACTATTAAGACTACTGCTTAGTATTTAGCCCAGGCTAGCCTCACAGTCAGTATGTGGAACAAGAGGAGGGGGTTCAGACTCAAGGTCTGCCTACCCCCCCCCATTTGTCAGAATTTAGATATGCACCACTCCCATGCCCAACATGTGACCTCGTACTTTAAGGAAGAATGGCAGAGAGAAAGATTTGGTTCTTCCAATAAATGTCACCCCTCTTAGGGGAGGAAGTAGAGGAATTGTCTTGGCACTTCTACCTCCAATTTGGAAACACAAAGTAATAACTAAGTAAGGTCCTTGTTATTTTTGGTGCTAGAAAATGAATCTAGGGTTTTAATGTGTGTTCTACCACTGAGCTGCTCCCAGGTCCCTACCACCCCCCTTTTTTCTTTTTAACTTTTTTGACTCGTCTTTATGTAGCTCAGGTTGGCCTAAAACTCAAGAACCTCCTTTTCTCAGGCTCATAATTACATATGTGCCCCCCACACTTTGATCACTCCTTTATTTTTGTTCATTTGTATTTTTGAGATGGAGTTTCACTCTGGAGTCCTTTCTGGCCTGAAACTCACAGAAGCAATCCCTCTGCCCCTGCATCCTGAGTGCCCAGCTGGCATTTTGATTTTGAGACTAGGAATTATTGTGTTGCCCAGGCTACTCTCACTTTCCTGGAGTGAAGAGATTCCTTGACCTCTTGAGTAAGCTGAGACTGCAGGCGTGCCCCCTGGGCTCAGCTGAAGAACACTTAGAATCTTTAGCTAGTGCAGTGTATTCTTTTTTTTTTTTTTTTTTTTTTTTAAAAAAAAAAAAAAAAAAAAAAAAAAAACAAAAAAAAACCACTTATTTATTTAATTATTTGCCTTGGTGTTTGCCTGGAACTGAAACTACAGACAGTTGTGAGCTGCCATATGGGTGCTGGGAATCGAACCCTGGTCCTCTGGAAGAGCAGACGGTGCTCTTAACCACTGAGCCATCTCTCCAGCCCCTAGTGTATTCTTACTAACTCTAGTCACCCCATTCTGGGTCTCCTTTAGTTTTGTGCATTGAACCCAGGACCTTGCAGTGGATTAGACTGCTGCAGTTTCTCCAGCCTTGCTTGATGGGATTAACTTGCCCCTTCTGTCTATCTTAATTGTAAGAGTGTTTTGACTGCATGTATATTTTTGTACCATATGGACTTCTGGTGCCCTCATGCCAGAAAGGGGCATGGAGTCCCCTGGAACTAGAGTTACAGTGATGAGCCCCCATTCAAGTGTTGGAACTGAATGCAAGTATTCTGCAAAGCAGTCTTAATTGCTGAACTATCTCTCCAGCCCCCTTTCTCATATTATATGTGAGGGTATGGGGGTGTGCTACAGCAAGTTTGGGGAGGTCAGAAACACTGGGATTCAGTTCTTGCCTTCTCCTTTGCTTTAAGACCGTCTCTTTGTTACTTGCTAATGGAAATGCTAGGCTAGCTGGCCAGGTAGTCGGAGACTGTTCTACCTCCCATTCTGCTCTGGGAGCATTGGAATATAATTACAGATGTAAGCTGCTTCAAGTCTTTTCACAGTGTTTTACCCACTGAGCTATCTTACCACTTTTAATATTTCCGTGTTATCCTAGCCTGATTTAAAGAATGTTCCTGACTCACCAAAAGAGGCCAGGATGAAGTCATTTCGGAAGAAAGTGAAGACAGAGAAGGAGGAAGTACCCTGTCCTCAGGTGACCGTGCCCCTTGAAGTGGTCCCGGTACTGGAGGAGCAGGTACCTGCCCTTACTGAGCCTCCTGTCCTCTATGAAGAAGTCAGCACGACAGTTGTGACGACAACTGCCTCTGAGGCAGTGCTTGCGTCATGGGCCAGAATTGCAGCCAATGCTAGGAATGAGGCAGTGCTGCCCACTGCAACACCGGAGACCTGTGGTAAGTCAAATATTAGAATCAGTCACAACCAAGGGTGATTCCTGGACCATCCTGTTATTTCTGGAGTCTATTCTGGAGTTCTGGAGTAGGACCTGAGGGTTAGTAGTATTTGGGTGGGGGTGGGGGAGGGTTTGTTGAGATAAGGATCTTTAAAGAAGTATGACTTATCCTTAACTTCTGTTCACCCTTAGCTTTCTAGATACTGAGATTACTAGTGTTCCCTACCACTCCTGTCTCTGGCTAAGGGCCTGCATTTCTAACAGCTTCCCAAGCAATAATGGGGATGCTAATCCAGGGAATCACACCTTGAGAATTAAGTCAAATTACTCATACAAAAAGCAGCTTTGGTGTCATTTCTTCCCCTTTCATTAGTGAACTCTTTAATTCATTTTGAGAGGTTTGAGGCTGGGATCTCTTGGTATCTGTTACGTAGATGATGTTCACAATCTCCAGTTTCTCATAAAATAGACATAACTCAGAAAAGACGTGTTTTTGCTAGGGTTTCTATTGCTGTGATAAGACACCATGACCGAAAAGCAAGGAGGAAAGGATTTATTATTAGCATTGCTGTTCATCACTGAAGTAACTCAGGACAGAAACTCAAATAGGGCAGGATCCCAGGGGCAGGAACTGGTGCAGAGGCCACGGAGGGGTGTTGCTTACTGGCTTGGTTCCCTGCTTGTTCAGGGAAGTTTGTTCAGCCTGCTTTCTTATAGAACCCAAGACTGTCAGCCCAGGGATGGGCTGGGCCCTCCCCAGTTGATCACTAAATGAGAAAATGCCTAACAGCTGGATGTCAAGGAGGCATTTCCTCAGCTGAGGCTCCTTTCTCTGATGACTCTGGCTTATGTCAAGTTGACACACAAACCCAGCACCAGAGTAGGAGAATCAGGAGTCAACCTGAGCTACATGAGACTTTCAAAATAATAATAGAGAGCTCATGTGAGAATAACAGGCAATGCAGTGGAGAAAATTATGCTTAGTGTGATGCAATGGGTGTCAAGGTCTTAGTTGAGGGCTGGAAAAGGATTGAGAACAGTTATTTTGGAGAGGACTCTACCTCAGCAGTTGGCTGACAGAAGCAGGTAGATCTCTTCACTTGTAGGCCTGCCAGGGTTACATAGTGAGACCCTACTTCAAAACAAAAGCTTGGTGCTTCTAGACCTATTTGATAAAAAGCCTTTAATAATCTGAGAGTTTTGCTGTATGTGATGTGCTGGAACCAGATTCATGCAGATAAAGCATGTACTGTACTGTTGAGCTGCATCCATGAAGCCTGAAGATCCTTTGCATACTTTTGTAGTGGGAACGACATGGATTGAGATAGGGTTGGATTCCCAGCCTTATCTCAGCTGGAATTTCATAGAGGCATTAAGTCTTAATCTGAAAACTGGTGGTCCTTCTTGTGCCTGAGTTTGTGACTTGTCTCTTCAATCTCTTTGCTTCCATAGGGCAAATGTGGTGTGTGGTTCATGGGAGAAGCCTTCCTGCAAGTACAAGTGGTTGGGTTCGGCTGCAGTTCCATGCGGGACAAGCCTGGGTACCTGAGAAGAAAGGGAAAGTGATTGCCCTCTTTCTGCTTCCGGCCTGTACCTTTCCACCCCCACACCTGGAGGACAACATGCTGTGCCCCAAGTGTGTTCACAAGTGAGTGCTCTGCTCACACACTGACAGTTGTGAGCTTGAAGTTACCAAGGAAAAGATACATTGATTTCAACTAGCTGTGTTTTGAGTATTATTTTGCTTGTGTGAGTAATTTCCATAGCTCTGAGTCTAGGTAGATCAGGCTGATCCCCAGTTTGGAAGGGTTTGCTTGTCTCTGCTTCCCAAATGTTGGGATTATAAGTATATACCATTAAGCCTAGCTACACAACTTTTTGTTGTGTCTTAGGACAAGGTTTTATTGTGTAGCTAGGTTTGGGCTCAGAATTCTCTTGCTGGGCGGGGAGATGGCTCAGTTCATAAAGGTGTCCACTGCCAAGCCTTATGGCCTGAATTCTAGTACCAAGACTTATATGGTGGAAACACTGAACCATTTTACAAAAGTTGTCCCCTGGCCATCACATGTGCATCACAGCATCTTCATATACACACACAGAAGGATAGAATTTAATTTTTGTTTCTTACCTCTGCCTCATTAGAGTTGAGTGCATTGAGTAGGCTTGGTATCAGGTGGTTCCAGTCAGCTGAGCTGTGTGCACACCTTCCTTTCATTCAGGAAGACTGCCCACAAATTGAAGGCCACCCTGACCTACATAATTTTGTTTCAAAAATCAACTACGTTTGTTTGTTGTTTTAAGACAAGGTCAAACTATAATGGAAGAGCATTTCAGGGGCCTGTCTCAGGCACAGCCTGCATGGGAGTAGAGTTATGATCAATTAGCTAATCTTCCTTCTTTAGCAAAGTCAAAGGCTCTATTCATGGTAAGTTCTCTTCTGTGTTTATCACTAAGCTACATCCCTAATGCAATTTGAAAATTTTTATTTTGAAGCTGGTTTTACTCTGTACCCCTGGCTGTTCTGGAAGTCACAGAAGTCTGTTTGCTTCTGGGCATCCAAGTGCTAACATTAAATGTTTACCACTCCTAATCCTAAAGTTTTTTAAAAATATTTTTTATTTTACTTTATGGAATTGATTGGTGTTTTTGCCTGCATGTATAACTGTGTAAGGGTGTCAGATCTTGGAATTACAGACAGTTGTTAGCTGCCATGTGGATGCTGGGAGTCGACCTCAGGTCCTCTGGAAGAACAGTCAGTGCTCTCAACCACTGAGCCATCTCTTCAACCCAGTTCTAAAGTTATAGGGGTGGTTTCTTTGACTCTTCAGCATTAAGTGTTTGAACTATTTTTGTCTACTTTAAAGACAGGATTTCCTGGATCCCAGGCTTACCTGGAACATAATGTAAAAGCCACCTTGAAGTTCAGATTTTCCTGTCTGAATTTTCTGATCCTGGGATTGGGTTTATGGCTGTCCCCTTAGGCTTGATTTATTCAGTGCTACGGATCAAACTCAGGGTTTCAAACTCAGGGTTTCACATATGCATTCTCAACCCATGTCATCTGTTCTAAAGTTTGAAATGGGAGGGGGGCTATAGAGATGGCTCAGAGGTTGAGAGCACCAGCTGTTCTTCCAGAGGTCCTGAGTTCAATTCCCAGCAACCACATGGTGACTCATAACCATCTATAATGAGATCTGGTGCCCTTTTCTGGCATGCAGGTAGAACACTATATGCATAATAAGTAAATCAATAAATGTTAAAAAAAAGAAAGAAAGAAATTTGATTCCAGCTTATTATCTGGATATGAAATCCCTATAATCCCAGCACATGGAAACTCTAAGCAAGCCTGACCTACATGAGACCTTGTCAGTGGTATAGGGGTGGGTTTGAGGTGGAGGAATGAATGAATGAATGAATGAATCCATGGATAAATTTGTTTTTTAGGAACAGGATCTTAAATAAGAGCCTCCATGGATAAAGGAAGGACCTCTTATGTTTGGGCTAGCTGTTGTCATCATCCACTCTTGTGGAGTGGTCTACAGAACTTCAGAGAAGACTGAGACTGATGGAAATCCACATCTATCCCCTTGAAGATGCCCGTTATCATCCAGAGACTATGGGACATTGTTTGTTAGTTGTTGCTATAGTATAAACAGCTTGGGAAAAGAGCAAAGCCACCAAAGTGAAACAGGTGCACCTCTGTTCCTTGTAATGTCTGGACATTATAAGTGGCTGTACTTCCTACTTATAATACTGTTGTGTGAAGATAAGAAAGTGTCCTGCAGGTTTTTCTGCGATGAGGTTCTGGAGTAGGAATATGACACCTTCAGATATGCTTTGTTTGTCCTATCACAGGCACAGCAGGGTCATAGCCAGTTCTGTGGTCCATTGTAAAGTCTTAGCATGTGCCTATATCCTCTGCATGCCCCCCCTTTCCTAGGTTTTATTATATTAGTGTGTAGTCCTTGGTTTTTTATTGTTGTAAAATATTACACTAAATCTGGTTTGTGGCTTTTAGGTTGTTTCTTTTCTGTTTCATAATTACTTTCTCCTGAAATTCCCTCTGCCTCTCCCCGGGCATCATGTTTGAAAGGACTTTGGACCAATGCTTGAACAGTGGGAGGCAGATGATAGAGTCTAGGAGGGACCCTAGATGTTAGAGTCCAGCCACAAAGATAGGTCCCTGTCCACAAGGGTGTTTCACATGCCTGCCTATAAATCAAAGTAGGAATCCTGGCATGCACAGCTCTTTGTTTTTCCTCAGCCTAGAAAGGGCATGGAAAGTTCCAAGAGTAGGTACCAAAATCAAAGGATGTTGGGAGTAAAATGAGTCTTCATGAAGACAGCTTCTACCCTCCCCCAATATTCAGGTGGATGTAGCCAAGCATTTCTAATCAGGAGTGGTGGTGAGCGAAAACAAGGTTAAAGTTACAATTTAGTAAAGTACCCCAACATTATGCCAAGAAAATATCTGTATTTTGTCAAGTGGAACTTTTCCACCAAAACTAGCGTGTGAACTAAGACTGTTGGTGAGGGTCTTGGGTCCCAGCAGAAGGAAGATCATAGGTGTCCAAAGCCTGCCTTGGCTTCATCGAAATTACAAGACCAACCAGATCGATATGGTGAGAATGTCTCAGTGGACAGGGCTGAGGTAAGTTATGTTAGAGCACCTAACATATACATGAGACCCCAGATTCAGTCCTTGGTACCACTAACCCATCAGTGCCCTCTCCCAAGTCACTTCAAGCATAGTGCCACATTAGTAGGAACGATTAAAAAAAAAAATGCATCACTGAAATGATACAATGGGATGTGTACAGTTATTACTGATAATTGCTTTACCAAAAAAGATTTAATGTGAATCTAATCATGAAGAAGCAATCAGTCCTGATTATATCTCTAGTCAGAATAATTACTGGGTGAGCCTAGTAGACTCCCTGTTTTTCTGTTTCTGACATTCTTAAATAACCCCAAATTTCTGAAGGAAGTTAGCAGTTGCTACACCACTCAAATAGTCTGTTTACCTCCTCTAACATAAAATAATCTCTATCATACTACCCTTACTTTTGAGTTTTATTTAGGGTGGCAGGTTTTGGGGAAAAATGTACCTCCATATAAAATTCACAAATTGCACAGAAAGAATGTGCCTGTATGTTACGTACTTATTTCTCTCAACCGCTGAGCCACCTCTCCAGCCCCGTTACGTACTTATTTAATGTGAGGGTGAGGGTGCCTACAGAAGTTAGAAGGGGCATCAGATTCCCTAAAGCAGGTAGCTGATCTGCCCAACATGGGGACCAAAATCAAACTTGGGTCCCCTAGAAAAGCAGCAAGCTCTCTAACCATTGAACCATCTCCAGCTCACTAGTTTCTCCTTTGTTTGAGGATGCTCTCACTGTATCAAGACTTGCTTTTTGAGCTCAGGCCATCCACAAACCTAACAGCAGCCTTTCTTCTTGTCTTCCACAGGACTGGGAGTATAGCAGTGTTAATGATATATTTTTTCAGTTAGAAGGATACTGGGGAAAAGGGCTCAGGATGTAGTGTATTGGTAACGTGCCATCTAGCATGCGTGAAGCCCTGTGTTAGATCAATGCTCAACAAATGAAGTATAATGTCCTGCATCTGTAATCCTAGAACTGAGGAGGCAAAGGCAGGAGTATCAAAAGCTTAAAGTCATCCTCAGCATGGTTTTATAGAATGTACATAAGATAAAGAAAATATTTTAAAATATTGAGCCAGTGAGATGGTTTATCAGGTAAAGGCACCTGTCATCCAAGACCCACATGGTAGAAAGGACCAGTTTGTGAGCTTTCCAATGGCTAGGTGTGGTTATGCATACATTTAATTCTAGCATTTAGGAGGCAGAAGGCAGGAGGATCTTTGAATTTTAGGCCAGCCTCGTCTACATAACAAGTTCAAGGACAGCCAGGACTGACTACTTACAGAAAAACTGTCTCCAAAAATTTTTTTCGATGACCCCCAAATACACACTACAGCACATGAGAAAATATTTATTTATTTTAAAAATAATATTTATTTTAAAATAAAAGCACTAATATTAATTGGCTTACTTAAAGGTGCATCAACTAATACATTGGAAATCTCTTGTCCAATGGTAGAGAGGATCTCTGTATAGTCCTGACTGACCTTAAACTCACAGCTCCACCTGCCTCTGCCTCCCAAGTGCTGGCATTAAAGCCTGGCATGGCACCTATAAGAATTTTTTTTTAATATTTTTATGTGAATTGGTATTTTGCCTGCATGTATAACTGTAAGGGTGTCAGATCTTGGAATTACAGACAGTTGTTAGCTGCCATGTGGATGCTGGGAATCGAACTCAGGTCCTCTGGAAGAACAGTCAGTGCTCTCAACTGCCGAGTCCTTTCTCCAGTCCAAATATTTTAACTTGGGAAATATTCAGCTGCATATGTGGAAAGATCCCCTGGAAATGAAGCCAGGTCATGACTGAATGTCCTGGAGACTGTTTGACTCTGAGGAGAAGTTAGAGTTCTTGAGCTGACTGACCCTCAAGCCCTTTCTACTTTCTGCCTCCTTTGTCTCCAACATCCCCTCCAGGAACCCTGCTCTTCCATTTCTTATTCAGCCCAAATCCTCCCTTGCTGGAGCCTTATCTTTTTCCAGATTTCTACTTGATCTACTTCTTTCTAAGCCTTGGAGAAGGCTAGTGGGAAAAGTGTTTTATCTTGCAGGCTGCATGCTGATTTTGACTGAGTTTCAGTGGATGCCTGGGACCCAAGAGCAGCAACATTTCCCTTCCAGCCTTGTAGAGCTCTCTTTTTGCCCTTTTTAGCCTAAGGTTATTGTTTGGTATCTTCCTCCAGCATGGTAAAGATAAAATAAATGTTTTTATGAAGTGCTTCTAAATCACAACCTTGTTTGAGATAACCAGATATTACCAGCACTGAAAATAACTACAAAAGATTACTTTCCCCTTTAAACAAAGAAAACACCAAAGGATAAGAATTTTAAATTACTTAGACATCAGTATTAAAATTGTCTTAGGGACTAGAGAGGTGGCTCTGTGGTTCAGAGCTAGAAGCCTAGAGTGTGGGCCGCTCTGAGAGCCTGCCCACGGGAAAGGATAGGCAAAGACAAGAGTGGAGTAGGAATCAACAGCTCAACTTCAAATCCTGTATCTACCTTCAAATACAGGGATTACAAGGAGTAGGTCCCTAAGAGCATTTTATTTAGGCGTGAAACCAGGCCGTCATTCGAATAACAAGAACACTCCCCACAGAGGTACATCACTACTAGCCTAGCAATTTGTGGGTTGTGTCATTTTTTGTGTCTCTCTGCTTCCTTTTTTTCTTCCTTCTTTCCTTCCTTTCTCCCTCTGCCTCTCCTCGCTTCTCCCCATCTTGTCTTTCTTTTTTCAGACAGGGTTTCTCTGTTGCACTAGTTAGTACACAATGAAAATCTAGAGCCAGACACTCGGGAAAAGCTGGAATATCAGAGAGACAGAGAATCCAATTCTTACCAAGCTAATTTCTCAGACTGAACAGGATAAATGCTATCTTCAAGAGTCCTCCTTCTGGAGGTCGCTCCTACAGAATGCCTGAATCTCGGCTCCTCCTGCCTTAAATACACACACACACACACACACACACACACACACACACACACACACACACACACACACACGTTGCTTTGATATCATAATCCTAGATTAGGATTAAAAGTTGAGTTACTACTGCTTGGTTGTTAGGCCTCGAACTCACAGAAATACAGAAAAATCTCTGTCTCCTGAGTGATGGCATTAAAGGTGTCACCACTCCCGGACCTTCATGGCTAGACTGTGGGTGAATCTGTTCTCTGATATTGTAGGCTGATTTTATCAAATATACAATATACTACCACATTCCTCTGTAGAACTGGCTGTCCTGAAACTCAAGTCTGTATATCAGGCTGGCCTTGAACTCATAGAGATCCACATGCCTCTGCTTGCCAGTGTTATTTCATTTTGGTTTTATGTTTACTTCTTTTTACAATTGAATCCTTACCTTGTGTCTGCAGAAGGCAGAAGCCGGTGTTGTTTTATGTGAGCTGTTGTAAGGATGCAGAGAGTGGAGGACCAGTCATGAGCTAGAACGGCTGGAGCTCTTGACTGCAGAATAGTCAGTCTCTCCACCCCTCAAACTGTAATTGTTTTTAAGCATTCAGTCTTTTTACCCCATTGGGCTTAATACTTTAGAGTTCAAGATCAGCCTTTGGCTTCAGTTGCTTCTTTCACATTGGCTATGACAGTGAAGTCTGAAGATGAGAAACATCTAAAAGAGAGAAAAAAATATAAAACCTGGTTTAAACACACCTCTGCAATCTGAGAAAAGTCCTGATTTAAGAACCTATTTTACAGGGCTGGAGAGATGGCTCAGCGGTTAAGAGCACCGGCTGTTCTTCCAGAGGACCCAGGTTCGATTCCCAGCACCCACATGGCAGCTAACAACTGTCTATAGTTCCAGTTCCAAGCAAACACCAACGCAAATAAATAAATAATAAATAAATAAAGTTTAAAAAAAAAGAACCTGGGGCTGGAGAGATGGCTCAGCGGTTAAGAGCGCCGTCTGCTCTTCCAGAGGACCCGGGTTCGATTCCCAGCACCCACATGGCAGCTAACAACTGT
The DNA here is from genome assembly GCA_004025045.1 of Sigmodon hispidus. NCBI lineage: Eukaryota > Metazoa > Chordata > Mammalia > Rodentia > Cricetidae > Sigmodon > Sigmodon hispidus. The sequence continues at coordinate 144,112 of PVIH01002291.1, forward strand.
CTGTAGTTCCAGTTCCAGGCAAACACCAAGACAAATAAATAAATAAATAAAGTTTAAAAAAAAAAAAAAAAAAAAAAAAAAAAAAAAAAAAAAAAAAAAAAAAAAAAAAAAAAAAAAAAAAAAAAAAAAAAAAAAAAAAAAAAGAACCTATTTTACGGCTGGAGAGATGATGGCTCAGCGGTTAAGAGCACTGACTGTTCTTCTGGAGGACCTGAGTTCAATTCCCAGCATCCACATGGCAGCTAGCAACTGTAATAACAAGATCTGACATCCTTACACAGTTATACATGTGGGCAAAACACCAATTCACATAAAAAATAAAAATAAATATTTAAAAAAGAACCTATTTTAAGGTCCTTACTACAGAGGGAGTCTTTGGTGGTAAATTTGGAGTAATGGTTTGTCATTCATACTGAATTTTTTAAGCCCTCAAATTGATTGATTTTCATGTTCCCATGAGTGATGTCTCTAGAGAAAGGTCTCTGTCCTTCCTTCTCCATTCTGAGGTTCCCTTTCAGACCCTGGCATTGTCCACTGTGTCCTGGCAAAGCAACTCAAGGAAGAGTTCATTTTGGTACACAGTTCAAGATAGTCTATCACAAGAAGTCATGTGATGAGCTGGAGGCATGCCCAGCTAGACCCGGTCACTTTGCAGTCATGGTTAGGAAGCAGATGGGGATGAAGTCTCACAAACCTGTTTTTTTAAACTGCCTAGCAAGAATTGTGTTTGAGGTTGGGGATTTAGCTCAGTGGTAGAGTGCTTGTTAGGCAAGTGTAAGGCCCTGGGTTTAGTCCTCAGCTCCCTGGGTGTGGGGGGGAGAGGCAATAAATAAAATAAAAATAAGATTTGTGTTTAAATTTGGTAGCCCATACCTATAAGCCTAGAATCTGAAAAAGGGATGAACAAGTATAAGAAGTTCAGCTACTTAAAGAGTTTGAGTCTAGCCTAGGCTATATGAGGCCTTGTATCAGAAACAAACATCAGGGGCTGGAGAGTTAGCCCATGGGTTTAGAGCATTTCTGCTCTTACAGGAAACCTGAGTTTGGTCCACTGCATCTGTATAGAGGCTTATAACCTATCATAACTCTAGTTTCAGGGAATGGACACCTCTTCTGACCTTCGTGGCACCAGGCCATTCTGTGCACACACACAAGCACATAACACATTGGACATATAAACTAATATAATTAAAAACAGAAAATGGTTTTGAGGTTTTATTTGTTTTATGTGTATAAGTGTATTCTCTGTGTGTCTGTGTACCCTGTGTGTGAAGTGCCTTGGAAGGGATGGACAGAAGTTGACTTGGATACTGATAAATTGTGGGGGTGGAGGTAAGATTGACAGTAATCATATTTTGCAGATTCAAAATAATTCAGAAAGTAAAGAAAAAAAGTAATTTTCAGTTGGGCCTTGTGGCCCAGGCCTATTATCAACTATTCAGAAGGTTGAGAAAATTCACAGGTTAAGACTTACCTGGTTCTAGTGTGTTCAAAGCCAGCTTAGGTGACTTAATGATGCTCCAAATTACCCCATGCTTCAAGCAAGCAAGAGCACAAGCTCCAGCACACAGACACACCTACTTCTAAGTCATCTTCCAGGATGAGGTAACTAAGAACTAAATTCCTGTATAACTAACTGAGAGCATTCTAAGACAGCAAAAGAGGAAAAAATATATTGCAAACATTAGCTGGCATGCAGACATTAGCTGGCATGCAGACATTAGCTGGCATGAACTGGCAGGAGTTAAAAGACCAATCACCAGTAAAGCAGGACTGATTGATAAGTGCAAGAATTCATTCCACTGGACACAGTTTCTCCTGTCTCACTGTACAGCACGCAAGCAAGCAAGAATCCTAGGAGATAGAGATGAGGCAAATTCTCATATGTTTTCTTTTTTAAATAACTTATTTATTTTCATTTTATGTGCATTGTTTTGCCAGCGTGTATGTCTGTGTGAGGGTGTTCTCTGGAACTGGACAATTGTGAGCTGCCATGTGATTGCTGGGAATCAAACTCAGGACCTCCGGAAGAGCAGTCAGTGCTCTTAGTCACTGAGCCATCTCTCCAGCCCCGAGATGAGGCAAATTCAATGCTAGGATAATTCTTAGCCAGAGAAAGCAATGACCAATGCTGATCCATGCAGAAATAGTCAAGTTGTGAAGGCAAAGGAGAGAGGAAGGACTAATGAGACCAAAGGAGAGAGGCCTGGAGGGATGGAGATTGTGGTGGTTTCAGAGAAAACAGGCCAGAAGGGAGTGGCACTATTAGGAGGTGTGGCCTTCCTGGAGTGGGTGTGGTCTTGGAGGAAGTGTGTCACTGTAAGGGCAGGCTTTGAGCTCTCTCAAGCTTCACTTAGGGTGATGGTCAGCTTCCAGCTGCCTTTGGTTAAGATATAACCAGCAACACATCTGCCTGCTTGCTCTCCATTATGATAATAATGGACTGAACTTCTGAATGTGCAAGCCACCACCTCAATTAAACGTTTTCTTTGTCAGATTGCCACAGTCATGGTGTCTCTACAGCATAAAAACCTTAACTAAGAGATGGTATTCAGGGTTACATCTTTGCACAACCTTATAAGATGAAATATTGAGAAGGCCTGTGTGCTGGAGAGAGGCAAAGCACAGCTGAGAATGTTCTCTGATGGTAGGTGAGGCATTCACAGTATTGGGTCATATGTCAATTAGGGAATAATGATCCCTGAAATAATACAGTTAGGTTATGATGCTTAATTACTAGAAGCCAGGAGGCTAACACTACTGGGAAAATTGAATAGCACACAGAGGGCCCTGGCCTTGAGGCACTATGGGGCTGGGGTCCTAGTGGGTAAAGTAGACAGGCAGTCAAGAAGATACAGATGCTATTCAACATCAAGTCAAGGGGAAGAGGGTTATAGAGGACCTGTCTAACATCTCTGAGACCTTGGTTTTGATGCCTTGCACAGCAAAAACTGGATGTGGTGGCACACACCCATGATCCCAGTACAGGAGAGGTAGAGTCAGAAGTTGGTGGTCATCCTCTGCCTTTGCTACTGAGTAAGTTTCAAGTCAGCCCAACTCTGTCTCAAGAAACAGAAATGGCTACTGAGTGATGGTAGCGCATGTCTTTAATTCCACCAGTAGAAAAGCAGAGGCAGGTGGATCTCTGAGTTCCAGAACAGCTGTTAGGGCTGTTATACAGAGAAACCCTGTCACTCAGTACCGACTCTTCCACCCACCCCCACCCTCCTCAAAAAAGAAAGAATCAATAATTAACACTAAAAATGGTAAATTCAAAGCAAATTTTAAGAGCATTTAGCACCAGTTGAGTACATTAGAGATGGTGGTGTTTTGAGACAGGATTTCATGTAGTATATTTAGCCCAAGCTGATATGGAACTTGATTTCATAGGTAAGGATGACTTTGAACTTCATACTTTGACATCCAAAGTTCTGAGACAGTGGGTTTCTACCACTACAGGCCTGAGTCAACACAACTGTTTAAAAAGTTCTGGGGATTAAAGCCAGACCCTAATCTATGTTAGGAAAATACTGGTGAGCTACAGTGCCAGACCATATAAAAGTCCTTAACACCCAACTTTAGCTATTTCAAGTAGACAAGAGTTTATCTTTCTATTTGTGTTTAACAGACCATTCTGTCTAGGAAAGATCCTGGGACAAGCTGCAAGTATAGAAAGAAAATGGCTCACTTTTCTCCCTCCCTCCTTTCTGTCCTTCCTTCTCTTTTCCTTCATCTTCTTCCTCCTCCTTTTCTTTAAATTTTTGTTTTTTTGTGCTGGGAATCTAGCTTACAGCCTTGCCATGCTAGGCATCCCCTGTACCATTGAATTACATTCCCAGCCCAAGAGCTCCAAGAATTGTTTCTTTTTTTTTTTAATTTATTTATTTATTATGTATACAGAAAAAGGTACCAGATGTCATCATAGATGGTTATGAGCCACCATGTGGTTGCTGGGAATTGAACTCAGGACCTCTTAAAGAACAGTCAGTGCTCTTAACCTCTGAGCCATCTCTTCAGCCGCCAGTATTGTTTCTTTGAGACAGGTTTCCCTATATAGTCTTGGCTAGCCTGAAACTTGCTTTGTAGAACTCCCAAGTGCTGGAATTATAGATGTACAACACAATGCCCACTTTATTATATTGTTGTTGCTGTTACCATTTTGTTATGCTGGGAACCAAACTCAGGACTTCATGTGCACCAAGCAAGTCCACTCTACCAGCCCTACATTCCTAGCCCTGAATCTGACTTCTTCCTTTGGGGAGAAGAATATGGGAAGTGTTTGAAAGAAGTTTTTTGTTGTTTTTGTTTTTTCCAGACAGGGTTTCTCTGTGTAACAGCCCTAGCTGTCCTGAAACTAGCTCTATAGACCAGGCTGGCCATGAACTCACGGAAATCCACCTGACTCTACCTCCCAAGTGCTCGTATTAAAGGTGTACACCACCAACCACTGCCAGGAAGAGGTTCTTATGTGCTTTGGCTGCGGTAAACTCACTCACTTTACAGAGCATTCTGGCCTTGAATGAGCTGCTACTATGCCTCTCGAGTACTGAGATTAAAGCCCTGAACTACCCTTCCTAGTTTAGGAGGGTTCTCTTTAGCTGGGCTTTAATCCAGCATCCCAGCAGTGCAGAGGTCAAGGCAGGTGGAACTATGAGCCCTTGAGGTCAGCATGATTTATGTATCAAGTGCCAGGTCACTCAGGAATTCATACTAAGACCTCTGCACCCCAAAATGGGGAGGATTCTTTTTTGTTATTGTTTTGTTTTTCAAGACAGTTTTCCATATAGCCCCTGGCTGTTCTAGAAACCAAGCTGGTCTCAAACTCAGAAATCCACCTGTCTCAGCCTCCTGAGTGAGTGCTGATTAAAGGCATGGGCCACTACCACATGGTAAATTGTTATTTTATTTTTTATTTTTATTTTTACTTTAATGAAAAAGATGTGCATGGAATTCCTCTATTTCTGCATTTTTTCAATCATTTCTTCTTATATTTGTCTGTCTTCAAGTCTAAAACTGGGCTTTCTGTTTCAAGACTCCTTTTCTTTTTTTCTTTGTCAACTTTAGCCTGGTAATACCTACCTTGCTGGGGTGGATGCCCACATGGTCAATTGCGCCATTATCTTTTTTTGCTCTGTATTACAATGCAGATGACATATTTTTTTCTTGTCCACCTGGAGCATTTTGTCAATCTGTTGGCATTTGTAGTGCTGGATAATCTGAATTTCATCATCCTTTTGAATGGGCACGGATGGAACATTATGCTTCCACCTCAGCTCTGTGGAAGGAGGGGAAGACATGGTCTTCCCTTGAATGTGAGAAGGTGAATGAAATTCTGTTTTGTGGTTCTTGCTCCAGTCAGAAGTCAGTAAGGGACTGAACTCTATTTTGGCAGCAGCCTATACAGTGATGGCCACAAAAGAGAAAAAGGTAGATACTTTAAAAATAATAATAATAAACATGAATCTGATAAAACAAAAAAATAAATGTGAAGGGGAGAGAGGCCAGCTAAAGGAAGAACAGATAAAGTTGGCAAAATCCAGGAAAAACCACATAATTCAGCTTGTATTTGTTTCTTTCTTTTTCTTTTGTGTTTTTGAGACACAGTTTTTATGTGTGTCCCTGGCTGCCCTGGAACTTGCTCTGTTGACCAGACTGGTCTTGATCTCAGAGATCCCTTTGCTTCTGTCTCTCAAGTGCTAGGGATAAAAGACATTAAAGGCATTTACCACTACCAACCCATCCACCCCACCCCCAGAGTTTCTTAAAGTTCTGTTTTTCTTTTTCTGTTACTGGTAGTTCAACCTGGATTTCTTAAGGTTACTTTTTTTTTTTTCCTATTGTGCTACACACCCAACTCTCATATATATTATATATATATATATTTTATCTTTTGAGATAAAGTACCATGTAGCTTGACTGGCCTATAACTCACTGTGTGGACCAAGCTGCCTGTTCTGCTTCCAAAGTGAGGGATTATAGTTACATACTCCTACACCTGACCTCTTAGAATATTTAAAATAACATCCACAACAATAAATTGTAAGGGAAAGAAAAAGATAAAAAGATAATGTATAGATTAAAGAAAGACATAAGATATAATCAGCTAACCACAGTGCACAGATCTTAAAAGGAATTTAACAAAATATTTTATTTATTTGTTATGTATACAGTATACAGAAGAGGGCACCAGATCTCCTCATCATAGGTGGTTGTGAGCCACCATGTGGTGGCTGGAAACTGAGCTCAGGACCTCTGGAAGAACAGACAGTGCTCTCAACCTCTGAGCCATCTCTCCAGCCCTCAAAAGTTTTTAAGTTTATTACCAAACATGTATGAGTATTTTGTCTGCATATATATGCACCATGTGTATGTCTGGTGTCCTAGGAGGTCAGAAAATGGTGTTGGATTTCCTGGGACTAGACTTGACAGTGGACAGCTGTGAGCCACCTTGTGGGTGGGGAGAATCGAACCCTGGTCCTCCAGATGAGTGCTCTTAGCCACTGTCATATCCCCAGCCCCTCAGCCAGGCTTAGTTGTATGAGCTTTCAATCACAATATTTATCCAGTGGAGGCAAAAAGTTTAGGATTTCAGTGTAAATCTGTCTGCCTAGCAAAGTGAGCAGCCTGGGCTACACAAGGCTTATCTCAAAAAAAAAAAAAAAAGAAGTTTTTAGAAAGAGAAAAATAAATAAATAAAATACATAAGACTGTAAGAATTGAATAAATTGAATAAATAAAAATAAATAAATAAATTTCTTGTTGTTTTGTTTTTGAGACAGGGTCTCAGCAGGGTAGCCTTAGCTGGCCCAGAACTTTCTGGTGTAGCTCAGACAAGTCTCAAAATCAGAAATCTGCCTGCCTCTGCTTCCTGAATGCTATAGGACCAAAGATGTGCACTATTGTACCTGACTGATTTATTGTTGTTCTTCTTATTAGTTTTTCAAGACAGATTTCTCTGTGTAACAGCCCTGGTTGTCCTGGAACTGATTCACTGGTCTCTGCCTCCCAGTGCTGGGATTAAAGGTGTGCTTGAACACACCCAGCCCAAGAGAAGACTGGATTTTTAGCTGTTTGTTTTAATTTCCACTGCCTAGTCATATTAACCTAGGCATGTCATTTCTTTCCCCCATTATTAGCTGGTTGCATGTTCTGTCCTTCCTGAAGCACTAATACAGTGCTCTAGAAGGGGGTCAGGGAGCTTTAATGTGATAAACTTGTCTAAATTACTTATTTTACTTGAGACAATATACCTGCTTTGCATTCTTGGCTGACCTAGAATTCTATTTATAGATCAATCTGCTGCCTGCCTCTGCCTCCAGAGTGCTCAGCTTAAAGATGTGTGCCACCATACTCAGCTTTAGTGAAAGGTAGTTTATCTTTTAAATTCTAATTTAAGCTTCATTTTATATGCAGGAGTATTTTTCCTGCATGTATATATATATACCAATAAGTACCCTTGGAGTGCCCTAGACCCTTGATCTCAGATCCCCTGGAACTGGAGTTATGGACGGTTGGGAGTCCCTGTGTGGATACAATCTATCTAACCTGGATCTTCTAGAAGATCTAACAAGTGGTCTTAACCACTGAGCTACATCTTCAGCTCACTAAGCTTGGCTTAATTATATTTTTCAAAGAAAATAATTTATTTCTAATTTATGTGCATTGGTGTTTTGCCTGCATGTATGTCTGTTTGAGGGTGTCAGATCTTGGAGTTACAGATGTGGGGGAAAGGAAAGGGCAAAGAGTTTCAGCTCTTATCAGACTGTTTCCAAAGTCAGGTCCGGCAAAGCGAGATTTGGGCACTGTTAACAAACTGTGGGAAAAGCACCTGAGGGCATCACGGAAATACAGATTCCTGGGACACACCCTCCAAGCATTGATTTAAGAGATAGGTAGGGCTCCACAATTTAGATTTGCAGACAAATTCTCAATAAATTAAAGAACTTGGGAAGATTTTGGGGGGTGTTTTTTTTTCTTTTTCTTTCTTTCTTCTTCTTCTTCTTTTTTTTTTTAAAGTGACTAATCTATTTTTATATGCCCATTTGTGTTTTGTCTGTGTGAAGGTTTTAGATGCACTGAAATTGAACATGCAGGCAGTTCTGAGCTACCCTATGGGTGCTGGGAATGGAAAGTGGCTTCTCTGGAATAACCAGGGCTCTTAACTACCGAGCCATCTCTCCAGTCCCCTTTTTCTTTTCCTTCCTTCCTTCCTTCCTTTCATCCTCCTTCCCTCCCTCCCTTCCTTTTCTTTTTTCTTTATTTCAGACATAGAGTTTCACTCTGTAGCCAGGCTCAGTGGAACTGAACATTTTCCTGGCTCAGCCTACCCAGCACTGAGATAATGAACATGCACCACCCTTAAAAAGGGTCTTGTTAGTAGTTCAGGACGATCTCTGAGTCCTTATGCCCTACGTTCCTATTTCTACATCTAAAACATTGGGATTACTGACATTTCACATCATCAATACCTCAAAAATCCAAAATCTAAAAAAAAAGGGAGGGCAGGGGAATGTGAGCTTTTGATTTACTCAGTGATTCAGCTGTATACTATCAGGTATCTACTGATAAGGTCTCTGTCAAAGAGGAGAGGGTGGAGAGCGGAGGAGGGGAAGAGCAATGGGCGACAGGAAGTAGGAGGAGACATTTACCTTTAAGAAAGTGCTCAGGTGAGCAGCTGGGAGCTGCAGCCACCATTCCCTTCGCCGTTTGTCTGCTTTGAAGCCCGCCTAAGAAAATGTCACAATGCAACCGGAGCACTTATGATGAGGTAACTTTGCTTTCTACGGGACTTAATTTTCTCCTGGCGTTCTTTTCACGGTCTTTCTAGGTCTCACTCTGGTTTCTGACTTGGAGGAGGAGGAATCAGTTCGGGTTCAAGGCCTGTATCTTGGAATCCTCTTTGCTTGTTGGTACTATTTCCCACATGCTGGACACTTTGTATCTCCTGGGAGTAAAATGAATCTGTTTCCTAGATGAAATGGTAACCTGTAAATTTGTCTCAGGCAAGGAATGCTGTACAGAAGATAAAAATCTCCAGAAAAGGTGAATTAAATTTAAGTGGAAATTTTTGATAAAAAGTTTTGATAACTTATACGTTTAAAAACATATGTACATTTTTTAGTGGTCATTTTTTTTTTTAAAATGAGAAGTAATCAGTTCCCAGTACCCCTAATGTCAAGTGAGTTTTTCATCTAGGCTTGAGTGATCCTAGTCCAGAAAACAGTAACTGTACCAAGCTATGAGACAGAACTGGCCAGGTCTCACTCCTACTTTTAGGCCTCATCCTCAGAGTGAGGGTGATGTTCACTTTCGTTTTGGTGAGTAGCCCAGGCTGTTTAGGAACTCTGTGTAGACCAGGCTGGCCTCAAACTTAGATATCTGCTTATTTCTGCCTCCCAAGTGCTGTGACTAAAGGTGAGTGCTGCCGTTTGTTTGTTAGGTAACAAAAGTAAATCTGTGTCTAGTGTACTTTTCCAAAGGTGCTATACAATGTAACAAAAAAAAAAAAAAAAAGAGTCTGTAAGTCAAGTTTGAAAGAAAAGGGAGTGGAAGGATTTCAATAGGGGAGGAGTGTGGTCTAAGTCTGTAGAACTTCCTCAAGGAAGTATCACTACTCTTAATTTATTTCTTTTCTGAGACTGGGTATATATCATTTGTAAAACAGGACAGCTTGAAATGCCTTAGCTTGGTTCGGTTCGGGAAGTGCTCCCACAGCGGACATTCCTCCAAGTTCAGGCATCTTCTTTTCCCAACACTGAAACAGATGGTAAATAATGAATTCATTAAGCTCCTTGAAAGTCAGCAGACTCCCTCACGGCTTCTCTTTGCAGAGCCAGTTTGATGATGGATTGGATGAAGAAAGTGTAATTTTAACGCTGGTCCCAGTTTCTGAGGAGCCCACCACAGAACTGTCCGCTGAACCTATTATTTCTTCAACCGTTGGTCTGGGGCAACCAGGTATTGTCAAAAGTAAGAATCCTGAGGAAAACTGAGTGTGAGATGGATCTTTCAATAAGCCTCTGGAAAGCCAAGAAAGGGAGGTTTTTGTTTGACTTAGCTTTTCACTGTGCTGCTTTTTCTGGCCTGGAACTTTCTATGTAGAGGAGGCTAGCCTCAAACTCAGAAAAAACAATGTCTCCTTTCTACCTCCCCGGCGCCAGGATCAAAGGCTTAAAGACATGCACCACCTGTCCACATTGCCTTCTTAAACCACACAGTCCCTTAAGCCTCACTGAAATTCCCCAGGAGAAAATGTCACCTATCTCAGTTGCTAAGCCCCTACCTTGTGCTGTTTTAAAGTAGGAAATAGATGCTGGCGGTGGCACACCACTTTAATCCCAGCACGTGTGAGGCAGAGGCAGGGGGATAGATCTCCGAGTTTGAGGCCAGCCTGAGCCTGGTCTACAAAGAATTCTAGGATACCTCCATCACACAGAGAAAAAAAAAAAAAAAAAAAAAAAAAAAAAAAAAAAAAAAAAAAAAAAAAAAAAAAAAAGAATGCACACTGGTACATAAAGTTTAGAATGATTTTTATAGTGTGTGATCTTGATCAAGTGAATTCCTCATTTGTAACAGGAGGGAAACAGGTTATGTGCAAACTGGTTTGTGAGCAATTGCCCGGAATTAAATGGTTATTACTTTGTCTCTCTCTCTCTCTTTTTTTTTAAGACCCCCCTCTTCCAACTTCTGCAAAGATCAAACCCTCAAGCCCAAAACCATCTTCTTGCCTGCCAGCCATTCTGCCTCCTATTAATGATGTGTCCCGGAACACTCTTCGGGAATGGTGTCGCCATTGTAACCTGAGTACAGATGGCAAGGTTGGTACCTTTCCACTGCCATTCTATACTGAATGGATTATGTATGGAGTTTGGTCAGGTTTTTAACTATTTTCTCTTCATTTCGTTAGAAAATTGAAGTTTACTTGAGACTCCAGAGACACTCATATTCCAAACAACAAATTGTGAGTAATGGAGATGGTAAGGGGGTAGAGATGGGCTATCCTTTAGGCTCACTAAAATTTCTATATGTAACCTTCCCCTAAGGCAGGTTACTGACGTCTGAGGGACCAAATGTGTGGTTTGAACTCAACCTTCCATTTTTTATTTAAATATATTTGATTGTGTGAAGTGAAGTTTCTGTTCTGTTTTGTTGTTTGGTTGATTGGTTTTTGTTTTGTGCTGTTTTTTTGTTTGCTTTTTTTTTTTTTTGGTTTTGGTTTTGGGTTTTGATTTTTGGTTTTGGTCTTGAGACAAGGTCTGGTTGTAAAGCCTTCTTGCACAGCCTGGAACTCAGATCCACCTGCCTCTGCTGTCTTGATAAGGTCTTCAAGTGTCTTAGGCTGCCCTATACTCCTCCTCTAACTACGGGGACTCTGCCCTTTGCATCCTCCTGTTTTTACCCTCCCAAGTGCTAGGATTCCAGGCCTGCACCGCTCGGCCCCATGTGAGTTATTGATTTGAATGTAGTCATGTCGAGTTGGTTAGGAGCACCTAAACCCCCTGTCCACTACACAGCAACTTCTCATGGGTTTTGTTTTTGAAACTGAGTGCTAAGTTGGGCATGACACAACCAGGATCTCAGGACTGGGGAGAAGGGAGCAGGAGGATCTGTCTACCTTCTTGGCCACATTGTAAGTTCTAGGCCAATATGTTGCCTCAAAACAAAGAGCTAGATGGGCAGCAACTGTGATCCCATCACTTGGAAGACTGAGGCAGGAGGTTGGGCTACAAGTTCAAGGTAAGCCAGGGCTACAGAGTGGGACTAAAAACAAAGAAACTACTAGCTGGATCTGCTGTGCCACACTTTTTGCACTAGGGAGGCAGAAGCAGGAAAATCTCTGAGCTCTGGAGGCCAGCCTGGAGTTCCAAGACAGCTAGGACTGTTACATAGAGATATTCTTTTTATTTTATTTATTAGGTATATTGCATTTTACCATTGACAGCAGGCCAGAAGAGGGCACTAGATTTCATTACAGATGGTTATGAACCACTGTATGGTTGTTGGGAATTGAACTCAGGACCTCTGGAAAAGCAGTCAGTGCTCTTAACCCCTGAGCTGTCTGTCTCTTCTATTTTGAGTAGATAAAAAGTAAATAAGCAAGCAAGCAAACAAAAAAAACCCACCTTCAAAAAATTCCATAACAAAGTGCCTGGGCCTTGCTATTTTATCACACAGTCTAGCCTGGCCTTGAACTTATGATCTTATCTGGACCTATTTTATCTGTGTGCAGATTCTTGTAGCTTTGCACTGGAGGACAGAAAAAGGCATTTGGTGTCCTATCCATGTTCCTGCTCTTGAGGCAGGCAGTGTCCTGGACATGGTGCTCAAGTTTTCTCAACTATTCTGAAAGTTAGCAAGCACCTAGAATCTTCTCATCCTTCTAGAAGCTATGGTTATAGGGCATTTATGGAGAAACAAATGCTTATTAATCCAGTTGGTGCTGGAATCCTACCTCCCACCCAGTGATCTTCCTCACTGAGCCTTTTTCTCTCTGTTGAACTAACACTGTATAGTAGTGATTTAAAGTTGTCTTACGGGGCTGGAGAGATGGCTCAGTGGTTAAGAGCACTGACTGTTTTTTCCAGAGGACCTGAGTTCGATTCCCAGCATCCACATGGCAGCTAACAATTGTCTGTAATTCCAAGATCTGACACCCTTACATGGTTATACATGCAGGCAAAACACCAATTCACATAAAATAAATAAAAATAAATATATATTTTAAAAAAAAGTTGTCTTACTTCCTCAGGCCAGTGTAAAAATTATGGTAAAATTGGTATCACCATTCCTTTCTACAAGAGTATTTTTGAATGCTGGTTAATTTCATTTTCAGCATATTCCCGATACATCTCTTGCGGCTAAACTGAGGCCTAAGAAACACAAGGAAATCACCCGTGGATCCAGGCCTCAAAATGTCAAGAAGAGGAAAGAGGATGAAGAGGATGGTGTTGTGGAAGTTTTAACTTCAGAAAGGGACTCCGTGTTTGCAGCCTGGGGCAGAATTGCCATGAAGGCATCTCAGCCCAGGGCTATGAATTGTCAGCCTCTTCCATCTGGCGTAAAGGCCTTTCTGCCACCAGCCTCTGGTAAGACCAACAACCAGGTGTGGGTACTTAATTAACATCAGTGTAGGACAGAAGGACTAGAAAATGTGCGGGGTTAAAGTTTGAAGAGTAGCCAGAAAGGTGGTGTGTATGTGTAATCTCAGCACTTGAGAGGTGGAGGCTGATAGGTGTCAGTAGTTGAACATCATCCTTTACTTTATGGTGAGTTCAAGACCAACTTGGGTAATCAAAGACTACATCTCAGAACAAAGAAAACCAAGAGCTGTGTTTCTCAACCTTCCTAATGTGACCCTTAGGTACAGTTCCTCATGTTGTGGTGGCCCCCAATCATAAAATTATTTTTATTGTTACTTCATAAATGTAATTCTGCTACATTTTATAAATAATTTCTGGAGATAGAGTTTGCCATAGGGGTTATGACCCTCAGATTGAGAACCACTGCTGTAGATTCTAAATTTGACTCACCTAAGACTTTTACATCTTTTCTCATAGAAAACTCTTACTTAAATAATGACATGGTCTCATTGCTAAATATCAGGATTTTCATGTTGAGAAGAAAAGGATCTAATAAAGTGATTGGCAGCATGAATGAAGTATACTTTTCTTTCCTACTTAAAGCATTCATAGGGATTGGAAATGCAGCTCAGTCAGTAGATTGCCTGGTGTCTATAAAGCCCTGAATTACATTTCTATCATCACAGAACTTGGCTTTATGGTATGCACCTGTAATCCCAGCATGTGGAAGGCAGAGGCATGCTGATGTACGTGAATTTGAGGCCAGTCTGTAGTGAGTTCCACGACAACGGAAGTAACACAGGGAGACCTTATTTAAAAGAAAAGTGGTTAATACTGAATACTACATATTCTGTTATACGTGTATGTGTGTGTCTGTCTGTGTGTATAGCTAGCAAAGATTCCCTCCCACTATTTTATAGGCTATCTTTTCAGCCTTCATTTTCCTTGTTATACAGAAATGTAATTTCATGGGATCCTATTTGTCAATTATTGGTATCTTCAAAGTTTGTAGAGTCTTATTCAGAAAGTTCTTCCCTCTGCCCATTTCTTATGTGCGTAGATCTTCTGTAAATGTCTTCCATAGACTTTAAAGATGGTTTTTGTACAGAGTGAGGCAGATCTGGCAGATCTTCTACATGTGGCTATGTAACTTTTTTTTTTTTCAGGAACCATTAAGCAGAGAGGCTTCTTTTTTTTTTTTTTTTTTTTTTTTACAATTTATATTTGTAATATCTGTGTGAACACTGGGTGACTGTAGTTTCATGGGCATAGTATGTCAGGGTCTTGTATAGTTTCGGTCTAAGTGTATCTTAGTCAGATGTTTCTGTGTTATTTTCTTTGTTGCTGTTCAGGATTGCATTAGGTCTTCAGGTTTTTGTGATTTTTAGAATTTTTCCCCCTTTTTCTGAAGAATGACATTGAAAATTTGGGAAGTATATTGAATCTCTAGCTTGCTTTTGGTAAGAGTAATTTTTTACAATATTTTTCCAATTAAAGGATATAATAGGGGTTCTTCTCAAATTTCCTTTAGGCTTTTTAAAAGTCTTTTTTATAGGTCTTTCACTTTTTTGGTTATCTTTATTCTAGAGTATGTATGTATATATGCATGCATGTATGCACTGAGACAATTTTCCTCCTGATTTACTACTCATGGCTCTTTAAGTCACATCAACATATTGTAGTTGTAAATAAGTGGACTGAATACCTGATTATCATCAGGTTATTGGAGAAAATGATGTTTAGTAACATACTTGCTACCATCCCTGTAAGAAAAGCAAGGGTTTGGGCAGCTTGGCCAGTGGTAGAAGTGTTGCCTAGCATATATGAGGTTCTGGATTTAATCTCTAGTATTGGAAAGAAAGGAAAGTAGAATATAAGTGTTAATAAATGTTTTAATATGCGAACCATTTACTATTTTTTCAACACTTAAATTATCCTGTGCACATTATGAGTGTTGGCAGTTTATAAGCTATCAGAAATGCATTTGATTGTTAGCAGACCATAAGACAGCAAGTTCGAGAGTAGCTTTCTGGAGAGGTTATGGAATGTTGTCTTGACCTTCTATCTGTTTTTTTCTACTCCAGGGTGCAGGTGGTGTGTTGTCCATGGCAGACTGCTCCCTGCAGATAAGACAGGCTGGGTTTGCCTGCAGATGCATGCTGGTCAAACCTGGGTTCCATACACTCCCCAAAGAATGATCTCTCTCTTCTTATTACCAGCCTGTGTTTTCCCATCCCCAGGAGTGGAAGATAACCTGCTTTGTCCTGAATGTGTACAAAGGTAATCCACAAGAATCTCCCTAGACATAGGAAACAGAAAAAGCAATATATCTAGATGAGTTTTGAATAACAGAATAGAAACCAGAGGGCAAACACCCTGTTTTCTTAATTTGCCATATCGATGAGGAGGAAATGGGGATATCAATGTGCCTGACAAGTGTAGACCTTAGCTTGGCTCTAATTTTTCTTTTCCTTCCTTCCTTTATTTTTGTTTTTGGTTTTTCAAGACAGGGTTTCTCTGTGTAACAGTCCTGGCTATCCTGAAACTCTTTGTAGGCCAGCCTGAGATCCACCTGCCTCTGCTTCCCACATGCTGGGATTAAAGGCATGTACCACCACAGCTGATCCCTTGGCTTTAATTTTAGGAAACTAGTCAAAAAACTAGAATCTGGTTATGTATATATACAGTGTTATGCTTGCAGGCCAGAAGGGGGCGCCAGATCTCATTACAGATGGTTGTGAGCCACCATGTGGTTGCTGGGAATTGAACTCAGAACTTCTGGAGGAAGAGCCAGTGCTCTTAACCGCTGAGTCATCCCTCCAGCCCTGAACATTAGTTTCTAGTATATATTTTATTCTTGGAGATACAAAAATTAGTGAGAAAAATTCATGCTGAAACAGAAAGTGAAGGTGTGATTGGAGTAGCAAGATCCAGTTGCCCCAACTGGTACAGAGGATTTTCTAATGGCTATATAGATCCAAAGAAAGTACACATTGGCCTTATACATACTGCTTTTGTGGTTATGATTGTGGTTGGAGGCCATGGCACCAGTAATTAAAATCAGGTCCACAGGTTCCCTGGCAGGCAGCTTTACCTGCAGAGTCATATGCCAGCCCTGCCTTAGACTCTAGAACATCTATCCATGAGTACAAAGTGACCCCTGAGTACATATATGGGCAACCTTCACTGTATAAAGCTCTTCACTCATCACTCCTAGAAATTAAGGAAGCCATCTCCAGGGCTCCTGCAACAAAATGGATTCTTTGTTGTATTTGTTTTGGTTTTGAGACTAGGTCCCAGGATGGTGAAATCCTTCCACCTTGCCAACCTCTGCCTCCCTCCCTAGTGCTGGGATTAAAGGTGTGTGCTTCCACACCCAGCTCTTATCTCTGTTAAGGGTAAAATCTTGGATTTTCCCTCTAGCAATTTGTTAGAATTCTCTTAACATTTCTCTTACAGCAACAAGAACATGCTGAGAAGTTTTTTAAAAGATAAAAGATCTCCAAGGAAATCCAAAATGCTACCTCCAAATTTGCCACCTTACATGTCAGGGTCTCCAGAAATGAAAGGACCTTCTTAGCTCTATAGTGGCTAAGAAACTGGACATCCATCCCTGGGTTGGATTTGCTCAATGCTTTCTTCTTGTTCACGGAGTCCAGAGAACAATTTGGATGGAAATATGTCTTATAACAAAATAAAATTCCTGTCTTCAAGCAACTCAGTCTCATAACTGACAGAAAATGCCTAACTGAATTTCAGAGAAGAAAGAAGTTCCTCATAATGAAGGTCTATAAACCAGGGATTGTTTATATTTTTGGTTGTGAGCCTAGCCTTTAACGCTGAGCCATCTCTCTAACCCCCAAGGATTGCTTAAAATGATTTTTTTTTTTTGATATAAGGAATAGCCTAATTTAAAGCCTGCTAGTCTGTTCTGAACTACACTACTGGCCCTCTGTATTGACTTAATATGTATTAAAGGTATACAGTTGTTTTTCTTATAATTCCCTGACAAATTCAGTTCATTGTCTCTGTATTACATTGTACTGAGCATCACACATATTAAAAGAGAGAATATAGGAGCCAGGCATGGTACATGCCTATCATCCTAACACTTGGGAGGGAGAGGCAGGAAAATCTCTGAGTTCCAGGCCAGCCAGAGTTACACAAAAGTTTTTGTCCTGTTTCAAACAGTGGAAATACGGTTGGTGCATACAAATACTTTCTCATTCTTTAGAAGACTTGAGATCTTGGAGTGTGAGTCTAAGTATATGGGGCTTTTCTGAAACCAATCCCCCAGCAGCCACCCAGGCATGGTAAACAAAAGTAAAACAGCATACAAAGTCATATGTTTTATGATAGCATTTTTACTTCTTTTTAATATCTGCTATTTATGTGTATGCTTGTTTATGTGTGTGTACAGGTACAATGGAGGCCAGAAAGTGTTGGAGCCCCTGAAATTTAAGTTAATATGGGGTAGGCAGCCAAACTTAGGTCCCCTGGAAGAGCAGCAAATGTTTCTGTGAAAATGAACTGCTGAGCCATCTCTCCACACACCTCCCATCCCAGGCAAACATAGGAAATAGTTTAGTAACCTTCAACAACACTTGGTGTGGGCTATACACACACCTGTTTTAATAATGCACTTGACAGGCTAAGACACTCACATGTGTAATGCACACACACAAACCCCTTTCTGAACATTGTACCTGGAAATGTGTTAGCAATCTGGAACCTCTTACCTTCTCTGAGATGCACATGTGTGTGTGTGTATCTGTGTGTAGGACCAATTTATAGGATGCAGTTTTCCAGCATATGAGAACTGGAGATCAATTTAGAGGGTTTTTTTGGAGGGGCATAACATGCTTCTATTCACTGAACCATCTCATTTTTCTCTTTTTAAAAAAAATTTATTTATTATATATACAGTATACAGAAGAGGGTGCCAGATGTCATTATAGATAGTTGTGAGCCACCATGTGGTTGCTAGGAATCAAACTCAGGTCCTCTAGAAGAACAGCCAGTGCTCTTAACCTATGAGCCATCTCTCCAACCCCTCATTTTCTTTTATAAGCATAACATTGCATTGTATATGTGCATCTCCTCTCCTTTATCCATTTGTTAGACGATTGTCTCTGGTTTATTGACAGAAAATACCTCAGGTCTGTATTCAGAATCAGGATACCTGAGTCTTAGGGTAGTTGTGTTTTTTAGTTTGAGGAACCTCGTACTAAACATCATCCAGGGTTGCACAGATCTACATTGACACCAGCAGTGTAGAAAGTTCCATTTCTTCCTCTCTAGCATTTGCTGTCATTTTTCTGGCTGGTAGCCATTCTAACTGTGATGAGTTGAAATCTCAGTTTAGTCTAATTTACATTTCCCCAATGGATAAGGATGGTGAACTCTTTCAAGAATTTATTATTTGAGACATGATTATAAGGACTTTCATTGTAATTTAACTTTGTATTAGAAATATCACTTGTCTTTTCAATAGTGTATTTCATCAAGACAGTAGTTATAGTCATGTATTTTGTGGTGTCCAGCCAGGTTGTTAATATCTGTAATTCATGTTCCATAGAGAACTCTACAAAAGAAGTCTATGGGTGCAATTAGCCCTTTACTGATAATTTTGTTAATGTATCTAAGAAATTAGAATTTTCTTACCCTAAACCACATGGTCCTTGGTTTCCTCAGCTATTTCCTGCCTCAACTACTATTTTCTCTGAGTGATTATTCAGTGGGTAATTCTATTTCCAACTGAGCATGATGGCTAATGCCTGTAATTTAAGCATTTGGAAGGTGAGGCAGGAGGATTACTGTGAGTTTGAAGCTATATTGGGCTATAGTGAGATCATCTCACCCCCAAGTAATAATCCCCCTTGTTCCTAAATGATAATTCTATTTCGGGAGTGCTCTTTATTGGGTAAATAGCTTCTTTTGGCAGGGTGTTTATTAAAAATATTTTAATGTAGGCTTAACGTGAAGGTTAAGATAAAGAAGGCTTAGAAAGAATGTAAGACACTTGTAAAAGCATGGATGTGGATGTCTCTGATAGTGTCTCAGATTGCTTCTGATTCTTGTGCCTCCACTTCCTGTGTGAGGAGTGCTAGGATTACAGGTGTGAGCCATCACACCTAGTTTCTGTGATTACAGGTCCCACCCAAGGCTTTCTGCGTGTGTGGCAGCCAAGCCCCCTAACACCTAAGTGCTCTAACATCCTCAATACCCCAAACTGCACCTTTCTCCTTCAAATCTCAATCTGCCTTTTTGTGACCTTTTAAATAGGACATCATTTAAATAATTTTTGAAACACGTGGATTTCTATGCTTATTTAATTTTCTAGCTTCAAAAATTGTCTCATCTTTGACATGGTGGAACATGTCTGTAATCCCTGCATTCAGGAGGTGGAGGTGGACTACACAGAAAATTCCAGGCCTGTCTAGACTACCGAAGACCCAGTCTCAAGAAAAGAAAATTGCCTTCAGCAGGTTTAGAGGTGCACACTTGAAATCCCAGCATTCGAGAAACAGGCAGGAGAATAACCATGAGTTGATCCAAGTAAGCCGGTATTTAGTTCTCCCAATCCAATCCATGCTCATTCTTCCAGGGCTGTGGAGCTGGCAAAGGTGCTCCCAAGAATACTAGATACAATTTCATGGCATTGATCTTTTTAATCTTTTTTCCCTTTATTGAAAATAGACATTTTGTCACATAATATATCCTGATTATGGTTACCCCTTCCCTCTTCCTGTCTCCCTTCCTCTCTCCTAATTCTTGACATAGGATCTCATTCTGAAGCTCTGGTTGGTCTGCAAATCACTATAGACAGACTGGCCTCCAACTTCTCAGATATTTTGGCCTCAGTGAAGGAATTACAAGGCCAGCTTATTATTTATTTCTTTAAAAAATGTCAGTGGTATGACATCTTCTCATGTTTTCATTTTTTAAAGAATTTATAAAATTATTTTATATACCAACTACAGATCCCCCTCTTCTCCATTACTTCCTCAAAATGGTAAGGCCTCCCATGAAGAGTCAGCAAAGCCTGGTACATTCAGTTGAAACAGGTCCAGGCCCTTTCCCCTGCATCAAGGCTGTGTGAGGTGTCCTTCCATAAGTAATGAGCTCCCCAAAAGCCAGCTCATGTACCAGGACTATCCTGATCTCATTGCAAGGGACCATTTTAACAGACCAAGCTACACACTTGCAGGCTCTACAGCTGACAGTCTAAAGTTTGTGAGTTCAGATTTCTCCATCATGATTTTGACACCCCCCTCACCCCTCTCAAACGCTGAGTCATCTCTCCAGCCCTCTCTCTCCCTCTCTTTAAAGATTTATTTATTCATTTATTTATTATGTGTACAGTATACAGAAGAGAGTACCAGATGTCATTATAGATGGTTGTGAGCCACCATGTGGTTGCTGGGAATTGAACTCAGGACCAATGGAAGAGCAGTCAGTGCCCTTAACCTCTGAGCCATCTCTCCAGCACCCTCTACCCCCAAATAATTCTTCTGTCTCCCAGAGACTTGATGAAGGCCCTATGAAGACAGTCAGGGTATTAACAAATCTGATTACCAGGGTAGGCCAGCTCAGGTACCCTCTCCACTAGTGCTAATAATGTAAGAGTGGTCATCCTTGTGCATTCCTGGAGACTTCCTTAGCACCAGGTTTCTCCCTAACCCCATGATGTCTCCTTCTATCAAGATAACACTTTCACTGTTCTCCCACTCTAGCCCTGCTCCAGCTTGACCATCCTGATAACACCAGTAGCACAGACAATGAGAACAAAAATTAGTAAATGGGACCTCCTGAAACTGAGACGCTTCTGTAAGGCAAAGGACACAGTAATAAGACAAAATGACAGCCTATAGAATAAGAAAAAATCATTACCAACCCCACATCTGACTGAGGACTGATCTCCAAAATATATTTTAAAAAACTAAATAACTGGACATCAAAATACCAAACAATTCAATTAAAAAATAGGCCACAGATCTAAGAATTCTCAACAGAATAATCTCAAGAAATCTTAATCTTAAAAAATTGCTCAACATCTTTAGTTATCAGAAAAATGCAAATCAAAATGACTCTAAAATACCATCTTCCACCTGTCAGAATGGCTAAGATTAAAAACACTGATGTCAGCCTATGCTGGAGAGGATGAGAAGAAAGGAGAACACTCCTGCTCTGTTTCTGGGAGTGCAAACTTTCAGCCATTCTGGAAAGAAGTATGATGACTGCTTAGAAAATTGGGAATCAGTCTTCCTCAGGACCCAATGATACCACTCATGTATATACCCAAGGGATGCTCAATCAGCACACCAACACTTGCTCAACTTTGTTCATAGTATTCATAATAGCCAGAACCTGGCAATAAAGAAGATGCCCCTCAACCAAAGAATGGTTAAAGAAAATGTAGTACATATACACAATGAAGTATTAGAGTTAACCCAGTCTCAGAAAGACAAACATGGTATGTACGCACTCATAAGTGGATACTAGATTTAAAGCAAAGATAACCAGACTACAATCCACAGCTCCAGAGAAGCTAGCTAACAAGGAGGACCTTGAAAGAACCAAATGGAGGGTTCAGGTGCCTGTGAAGGCTAAAAGAATGCTCTGGAAATTCTGGAGCTGGTGTTACAGGCTGTTGTGAGCCACCATGTGGATGCTGTGAAGGAAACACACAGGGAAGGCTGCTGCTAAAGCTTCAGTGCTTAATTTGAATGTGAAAAGGTAGGCACTGGGGGAAGGAGGGCACCATGGGGTGGAGGGTGGGGGTGGGGAGCCGCTCCAGAGAAACAACAAAAGCAAAGTTTGTTTGAAAAATGCCACTGTTCGGGGCTGGAGAGATGGCTCAGCGGTTAAGAGCACCCTCTGCTCTTCCAGAGGACCTGGGTTTGATTCCCAGCACCCACATGGCAGCTAACAACTGTCTGTAGTTCCAGTTCCAGGCAAACACCAAGGCAAATAAATAGATAAAGAAAAAAAGAGAAAAATGCCACTGTACAACTTAATTTCTTATAAGCTAATAGAAGAAAAAAAAAACAACAAAAACCAATTATAGACACATTTTTCAGCTTTCATAGAAGTATGCTGGAACTAAATTTCTGCTATTGGTGTGTCCAGTGATGTGGGAATTTATACATAGTTTTATGACTTAGTAAGTCACTTGGTATTCATATATGAATATAATTGCCTATTTTTTATTTGTTTATTTATTGGAGACAGGCTTTCTCAGTATTTTTGGCTGTCCTGGAACTCACTTTGTAGACCAGGCTGGTCTTCAACTGACAGAGATCCACCTGCCTCTGCCTCCCAAGTGCTGGAATTAAAGACATGGGCCACCACTACTGGGCTTTATGTTTTATATTATTAATTAAGTACTTAGTTAATTAGTTAATTATTTTGAGAGACCCAGTCTAATACTGGAAGATTTGTTTTTATTATTTTAATTATGTTTATGTAAGTATATATATGCACATGAATACAAATATCCACAGAGGTCTCAGATGTGAATCCCTGGAGCTGTGGTTACAGGCAGCTGTGAGTGGCACCCTATGTAGGAGCTGGGAATAGAACTCAGGTCTTAAGAAAGAGAAATATGTGCTCTTAGGCACTGAGTCGTCAGTTAGGCACAGCTGTTTTCTGTCTCTCTTCTAAGGCTTTAATTTTAATGTTAATTTCATATGCATGGAGGCCAGAAGAGGGTGCTGGGTTTTCTGGAACTGGTGTTACAGAAAGTTGTGAGTTGCCATGTGGGTGCTGGGAATGGAACCTAAATCCTCTGAAAGAGCAGCCACTGCTCTTAGCCACTGAGCTGTTTCTCCAGCCCCTATATTCTTTCTTTTTTTTAAAGACAGTATATCTTACTATATATTTGAATATATATGTAGACAGTATGTATAGTAAACTATAGATATTATATATATATATATAGTATAGTGAATATATAGTAAGATATACTGTTTGAGAAAGAATGTCTCTACATAGCCCCGGCTGTCCTGGAATTCAGTCTGTAGACCAGACTGGCCTCCAATTTAAAGAGATTCACCTCCCTCTGCTTCCTGATGAGTGCTGGGATTAAAGGCTTGCACCACCACCACCACCACCACCACCACCACCACCACCCCAGCTATTTGTGTTTTAGATACAGAATCTTCTGTAGCTCAGTATGGCCTGGAACTCAATAAGCAGCTGAATTGGAGCTTGAAGTTCTGATCATTCTGCTTCCTTTTTCCAAGTGTCATGGGAATAACCACCAGAGATGAGCACAAAAAATAATAAAACACCTCAGTTTATGCAACCACAGTATGACCCTCTTTATCAGTGTCATTGAGAACTCATTATCTTCAAGGCTACCAAATTTTAACAGTTCTCTTAGACAGCTGTGATATATTACATGTTTTAAAACTCACCTATATTTTCTGAGGCCTTTAAGAAGATATTCACTGTCTTAAGATGTGTTATATGTGAATGTCTAATCACTGTACAGGTACTGTTCTGACATTTACAGTAGACATCATCTAAGAATACAAGCAGAAGTGTGTCTTTACAGGAGAAAGTTGGTTGGTGTGCTGGCACACTCCTGAAATCTCAGTGAATAGGAAGCAGAAGCAGGAAGATCATTGCAAGTGTGAAGCCATCTTGTTCTACATAGAAACTTTCAGGCTAGCCATGGCTAAATAGTAAGACTTGGTTTAAAATAAAATAAAACAAGCTTCTTTACTCCCCCCAAAAAATAGAAAGAAAGAAAAAGACAAATGGATAGGAAAAGAAGTGGATGAATCTGAGTGTGAGTGTGTGGCACACTCCTTTGATCCTAGGCTTTAGGAGGTAGAGGCAGGTGGATCTCTGAGTTTGGGGCAAGCCTGGTCTACAACTTGAGTTCTAGAACAGTCAAGGCTACACAGAGAGAGCCTGTCTTAAAAAGAAAGAAAGAAAGAAAAGAAAAGAAAGAAAGGAAAAGAAAAGAAAGTGAGTGAGTCGGTCAAAGGCTTGGGTGCTTCAACTAATTTATCAGGCAGTTCATGGTCTAAATACTTGGGGAAATCTTTATATAGAATAAGAATGTAGGGGCTGGAGAGATGGCTCAGCGGTTAAGAGCACCGTCTGCTCTTCCAGAGGACCCGGGTTCGACTCCCAGCACCCACATGGCAGCTAACAACTGTCTGTAGTTCCAGTTCCAGGCAAACACCAAGGCAAATAAATAAATAAATAAAATAAATAAATAAAAAAGTTTAAAAAAAAAAAAAAGAATAAGAATGTAAATATTTTCTGAGTAGGTACCTTTTTTGTACCTGATACACAAAGGAAAAAAAGTGCACAAGTGAGTCCTATTAGCTTTGAAATGGATCCTTGGAAGGATTAATCACCAATGATAAACGTTCACCGTCCCCCAAGAGCTGGTTGCATTGTGCTATTTTGAGCCAATTCTATCAGTCTTGGCCGGTGAGAGCACTCATCTGCTATGTTGACTTTGAGATCTGCTTGATGAGGTCAGCTTTATGGCCTGCTTGGTTCCAGATTACTGCAGGACCAACATGCCTGTCACTGTCACCAAACAATCTTTTTCTAGAAGAAGCGTCATTTTGTCTACACCCTAAAGTAAAAGAGAAACAGAATGAGGTGTTTTTTCTTTCCCAAGTTTGCCTGCCAACTCTATCGAAGAGAAGAATGCCATCAATCAATGCCATCAGTTATTGAACGCTGACAGAGTATGACTTTATTTATTGATTTCTTTTTTATTTTTATAGAATAAAGTCTTTTTTTTATTATTAATCTATATGTTCCCTTGTTCCAACTCCCTTCCCCCTCCTGACCCCTTCCAGTCAGTCTTCAGCCTCCCTCCTCTTCATACACCCAGATAGGGCAACAAGTCCCAAGGTGGATCAGCACAGCATCCACTCCAGGCAAATCCAATGTCCTCATCTTAATATCAAGACTGGGTTAAGTGTTCCTCTGAAGGGAATGGGCTCCAAGGTGCCAGCCCATGCACAGAAACAGACTCTGATCCCTCCCCTTGAGGCTCCACATACTGCCCATGTCAGTGGGCAGTTGCCTATTCTTGGAGCGCTTAGTTCCTTTTTCTGATGGTTCTCAGGTGGCTGTTCTTGATTCAGTGAGCTCCCCAGAGCTCCAGCCAGCCATCACTGTGGGAATTTTCCTCATAGTCCCTATCCCCTTGCTCATATAGAGTTGAGTATGGGTTCATATGAGTTGAGAAAAAAACAAAAACACAATGTTTGCATTGCTAGCAATATAACGATGTATTGGGCAGATTCTCATCTTTAGAGAGTTTCCATTCTTGACAATAGACATGTCTTTAGAAAGTTTACTCTGGGGGCTGGAGAGATGGCTCAGTGGTTAAGAGCACCGTCTGCTCTTCCAGAGGACCTGGGTTCGATTCCCAGCACCCACATGGCAGCTAACAACTGTCTGTAGTTCCAGTTCCAGGCAAATAAGTAAATAAATAAAGTTTTTTTTTAAAAAAAAAAAGAAGAAAGTTTACTCTGAGTGGCTCACCAAGTTGTATTTACTTTGTGTACTTAGTATTGAGGAGAGGTAAAAGACACACAGTAGGTGATAAAACTATCCAATGAGAAACGTAATGAAAGAAAATTAAGCAACTTGAGTGGTTGAGATGGACCAACAGGTAAAAGTGCCAAGTTTAGCAACCTGAATTTGATCCCTATGACCCCCATGGTGGAAGGAAAGAATTCAGTTCCTCAACTTTTTCTCTGACCTCCGTACTTAGTGGCACGTGAACTTCCCCAATAAATAAATATAATAACAAAAAATTAAGCAGTGGGTTATATATGGAAGATTTATGAGAATCATGGTTTTGAGGCATTTATAACATGTTTATTAACCAAGAGTAGAATTTGCTTTCTTGAGGTAATATCTCACGTAGCCCAGGCTAGCCTCTAATGACTGACCCTTTCAACTCTAGCTCCCAAGTGATTGGGCTAGAACATGTGTGACACCACATTCAGTTAGTGCTGCTGTTTGCACTCCAGGGGTCAAATTCAGATTGTCAGCTGTGTGACACGTGCTTTCACAGAGTGAACAATCTCCACAGCCCCAATTTTTCCCACTTAAAAATTAAATTTGAGATCTGGAGAGATCTCTCCCTGACTAATTGAAACTATTTTAGCAGAAGGGCCCAGAATGGATTCCCATGGAAAGTTAAACAAATAGTCTACAACTCTAGTTGTACAGGTTCTGTCGCCATCTACTGGCTCCTATGGGCACTGCAAGGACATGATAAACTAGGGGCAGAACGCCTAAATAAATGCATCTTTAAAATCAATTAATTAGGCACCACACGCACCCCTAATTCCAGCACTCAGGAGGCAGAGGGAGTGAGATCTTTGAGTTTGAGGCCAGAGGGTCTACAGAGAGAGTTCCAGGACTGGCAGGGCTACACAGAGAAACCCCGTTTCAACAAACAAACAAAAAACCAGTCAACCAACCGGTAGAGCGGTGGTGGCACATACTTTTAATCCCAGCACTAGGGAGGCAGAGGCAAATGGATCTCTGATTTTGAGGCCAGCCTAAGCAGCTAGACTGTACTCTGCATTCACATGCTATTTCCAACCTACCTGGGGGGCAGACATTGCTTCCATCATATGGTCTTAGACCTGGACACCACATTTCACAGAGATATCAGGCATATGAATGGGTCACGAAGAAATAAGGAAAAACAGTACAATACAGGCTGTTACTTGCGCTGACCTTGTATGGCTGGATTACATTGAAAGCCCCAGGTACAGGTAAGATTGATTACAATATTGCTTGTAGAGATCAGTTCATTTTGAGCAGGTTGAATGCACACTATATAAACAGAGTGAGTGCACAGTTACAAGCTATCTCGAAGCACTGTTAACGCTTCCGAGCTGAAGGAAAGCTTGATTTACAAAGTCAAACTTTAAACAGCATTTCTCAGAAAAACCATGCCCATAGAGATCCACGTAATAGAAGGAGAAAACAAGCAAGTTCTCTCTACACAAAGACAAAAACACAGATAAATAAATAAATGTAGCACAATAGTACAAATACTTGCTTAGTACTCTCAAGACCCAGTGTCTGTTTCTCAGACAGGAAAACAGGTGGACAGAAGGACAGACCTATGAAATCAATAAAGAGTTGTATATCTAAGACATTAAAATAGCACTTTGTTATTTTTCGAACATTATTTATTCATTTAATTTTGTTATAGAATTTTTAGCTGGTCAAAAACCTGAAGGTAAACATGACCCAAAATATTTAAAATAATAGTCTTTGTATTACAAAGTGTCTAAGCTCCATTAAAGCAGATGGGTGGTGGCACACGCCTCTAATTCCAGCACTCAAGATATGGAGATTGGTATATCTCTTAGTCTGAGGCCAGATTGGTCTATAAAGCAAATTCTAGGACAGCCCTGGGTATACAGAGTAACCTTGTCTTAAAAAACAAAAGACAGATGGGTGTCAGGGGTATGACCATTCTTGAGCAGAGAATCTTGGTGGAGTCATTTGTCCAATTGTTTGGGCTTTGTCACAGGAGTGGACAGTTAGGGCAGGGGCAAGCCAGTCTTTTCAGTTGTGCCTATAGTCATTCTGTCTGTCCTCTGTGATGAAAGTTGACTCCGAATCCTGGCCCTGATTGATGTCACCAGTGCACACCCATTGCTTGACTCCTTTTCCAGGTCACTTACCTTATTGTCCCCACCGAGATGGCTGAGAATTTGTGCAGTCACTTGGGTAGCTTCATACTGGCTGGTCACCATCATAAGTCCAAATGAGCACAGCTGGGTCCTCAGAGCAAATCAGGTCATGGTGCTGGTGGCAGGCCAATGGAGTGGACCAGGCCACATCTTGAACCTGGTTGCTGTGTGCCTTTGGTTTCTGCTCCTCCACTGGGTCTCCATATCTTCGTGAGCTGACAGCTCTTCAGCTAATGATATAGTCGAGTTCATCTTCATTTCCCGCTGGCCTTTCCTGGAGTATGTCAAGAGAAACCCATCACAGTTCCTGTCATGGAGGATCATGCTATAATCACAGAGGACAGAGTAAAGTTTACTGAGGGGTCATGTCCCCAGTGCTCACGGGTCTTCTCAGGTACCATTTTCCTCCTTCCAGATAATAACTTTACGGCTGTAGGCATAGGAAGCCAGGATATTGCAGTGCATGGGGTAGGCCCAAGGAGTTGCCATACCGACCCCTTTTGTCCCCGAAGTCAAGGATGAGGATCCATGTTCAAGACTGGAAAATGGGCCTGTCTGATGAGCGCGCTGACAGTCTGCCAGAGGGATACCATATCAGGGCTCCAAGATTCATATCCTAATAACAATCTTTTTTTTTTTTTTTTTTTTTTAAAGACAGGTTCTGAAGAAACCTGCTTAACGTGGATTGTCCTTCTGGATCCCAGATTCTGACACCAATTTCTAACACTGAGAGAAACCTTGTCTCAAAAAACCAAACAACAGCAACAAAAATTGGCTTTTGTGTTGTCTTAGTTATTGAAAAAAAACAGGCATTTAAGAATCACCGATATGGGCTGGAGAGATAGTTCAGAAGTTAAGATCACTGGCTTAACCTAGAGGTCATGAGTTCAATTCCCAGCAACCACAGGGTGACTCACAACCATCTATAATGAGATCTGGTGCCCTCTTCTGTTATGCAGGAATATATGAAGGCAGACACTGCACAGGTAATAAATAAATCTTAAAAAAAAATCACCGGGGCTGGAGAGATGGCTCAGCAGTTGAGAGCACTGACTGCTCTCCCGGAGGACCAGGGTTCGGTTCTCAGCACCCACATGGCAGTTCACAACTGTCTGTAGTTCCAGTTCCAGGCAAACACCAAGGCACATAAATAAATTTTTTTAAAAAAAATCACCAAAGTGGCTGAACAAGCTTACACTCCCACCAACAATACAGGAATGCAGTATGGCGGTTTCTCAGAAAATTGAGAATCAATCTCCCTTCTGGGTGTATACCCTAAGGATGCACAGTCACAATCCAAAAGCATTAGCTCAACTATGTTCTTAGCAGCATTATTTGTAATAGCAAGAACCTAGGAACAACCTAGATGTCCCTCAACTGAAGAATGGATTAACAAACTGTGGTACATCTACACAATGGAGTACTACTCAGCAGTAAGAAAGAATGATATCCTAAAATTTGCAGGATATGCAAATGGATGGATTTGGAGAATATCCAAATATTTGGAGCGAGGTATCACAAACCCAGAAAGATAAGCAGGGGATGTACTCACTCATTAGTGGACTCTAAACAAACAAACAAACAAGAAAAAACTCAAGCATGCCCAAGCTGCAAACCACAACCACTGAACAGCTAGAGATCAGAAACACCTTGGACTGACTCCTTGGATCCCATTCCCCCTAGAGAAACACCTAACTCAGTCTTGATGTTGGGGGCAGAAAACTGGATCTGCCAGGAGTGGAGGATGAACTAAACAATATTGGGACAGTGGGACCTTGGGACTGCCTGCTGCCTGCCCAGGGAGGGGATGGGGAGTTGTGGAGAAGAGAGAATGACCTGATGTGGCGGGAGGGGGAAGGGACCTTGAATAAGGATATACAGGGATAGAAAGTGTGACTTCTTTGTTCATAGTAATAATAAAAAAATCACCAATAGTGAGTAATCCCTATGAATATTTTCAGTCTGCATAGTTTTTTTGCTGAAGCATAAAGAGAAACCTATGCACTGCTACCTAACTCTGACAGATAGATTTCAGTTTAAATGAAGTGAGAAGGGCTTATGGTGCAAAGGTTTTAGGATACCTCATGTAAGGATTAGTGCTTGGCTGGAACTATAAGAACTTTAGAGATGAGAAGTGCTTGGGCAAGCCTAAATGCCAGCCTCAGTTCAGGCATATTTTTTTCCCAGCCAGTCTGTGGTTGCAGGAACACCTTTGCTACGCCCTTTCTTTTTCACTATATTACCATTCAGTTCTCCATTTCAAAATTCACTTGGTGAAAACATGTTTAAACTCTGGTTACATTTTATGCATAAAGACTGATCCTAAGTGTTAAAATGGATGTCCCCTCTGACATGAGAATAAATGATGGCACATGGTTACTGAATATAGAAGTGACCCAGAAAGCAATTTGACCTCGTTTTTCTCAAAGTAGGATTTCTTTGTCAGTTATGACTGAATACTGGGCTTTGAAGATGAGTCAAAACAGACACTGCAGGATTAGGGGGCAGGGCTCACGTTTGTCACCAGGGAACTTTGCACTAGTCAGATATCAATGACTACTAAGAATTCAGGTTCTAGTTCTCAATCCACAGCGAGTTCTTTTTCTTTTGAGACAGGGTCCTACCTAGCTTTCATCTATGCACTATGTAGATGAGGATGTTCTAAAAGATCTGCCTGCCTCTGCCTGCTGAGTGGTGGGATTAAAAATGTGCACTACCACACCAGATTTTTTTTTTTAACTAGGGTCTTTTGTAACTCAGGCTGCATTGGAACTCCTAAACCTCCTACCTCCACATCTTGAGTGCTGGGATTGAGTGCATGGGATACACATCATGATAATCTGTAAAATGAAAGTTTTTCTGACAGGATGCCTCAGCTGTGATTCAGACCAGAGTGTACAGAGTCCATTTTGGTCCATATGCTCATCCCTACCTAAAAGATTTAGTAGTAGAAAACAACATTCACAAGAAACTCATACAGCATGCTGTGACCTGATAGATTTTTGTTACTTACCTGGGGTCTCTCTCATATCTCCTGCTTTGAGCAATGCAATGCATTAGCTCTCAAGCATGATAAAATCTTAGAAATGTCACAAGTTTTAAAAATTACTTTTTTATTGATATATAGTAAGTGTATTTGTGTGATATGACATTGTAGTACATGTATATAATGTATAATCATCAGATCACAGTAATTGCCATAGCTATCACCTCAGATATCAATTATATATTTGTATTGGAATTATTTAAAACTGCTAGGTCTCCTCCCCACCCCCCAAAAACCTCATCAACCATAGTTACCCGACTGTGCTGCAGAACACTGGCGGCTGGCTATTCCTCCTCCCACTGCAACCCTGTACCGACACAATTCTTGACACTCAATTTTCTCCTGTATAATTTAAGAGATTAGGGTGAGAAGATTTTGAAGTTTCTTTTCATGTTTAATCTTTTGATATACTAATGCTCTAATTGGCTCTGTCATTTTCATCATTGTCATAGATGTACTCAGCCATTTTGTACTTGACCTTAAAGCTAAGCACTTCACAGTAGTCTAGTGATAGTCAAGGTTGCTTGAAAACATCTCTGCAACAAAGAAAGTGAAATTTATTTTAATTCATCGTACTACTAAGGCCATCTGGGAAATATTTCTATTAATACATGGACGTGACTAGGAGTTAGATATGTCTCTTTCTGCTCATGTTTTCAGAATAATTTTATTGTGTGTATGATAATACAAAATTCTATCTCCTGGGATAGGGATGTAGCTCAATGGTAGATCTTTACTGATGTTCATGAGGCCCAGAGATCAGATCCTGAGCTCCACAAATCAAACCCCATTGTCTGCATATGTCTAAGTCCTAAATAAAACTGACTACAGACCCACCTTACATTTTCTTCAAACTTTTCTGTGGTGACATATTACATATTTAATAAAGCCTGGAATAATGGGGAGACAGCACACAGTCAAATTATAGGCAGACAGTTCAAGAATTTTTTGATCCTTGAGTACAAGGACAAACAGCTGAGATTCAATCGCACACAACTTTAATCTCAGCACAGGGAAATCGGGAGTGGTGACCTATGCCCTTAATCCCATAACTCCAGAGACAGAACTTCCTCTGTTTCTATGAGTTCAAGGCTAGCAAGAAGTAGAGTAGTTCACACCTTTAATGCTAACCTGGATGTGATACAGTTGACAAGAAGGTATAAGACCTCTTAGGAACCCAGCAGGGGCAGAAGCGACCAGGAGCAAGGCTGAGGAAGTTGCAAGACAGCTTGGTGAGAATTGACTATGGTACTTCCTCTCTCTGATATTCCAACCTTCCCCCAATATTTGGCTCAGAGTCTTCTTTTCATACAATCCAAATTTGTGCAACTACATTTTTCCTCTTTTATATTTTAGAATATTACACAGAGCTAGGCATAAGGGTACATGCCTATAATTGTAGCAGTTGGGTGGTTAAAAGAGAAGGAATGTGAGTTGGAAGCCAGCCTTGTCTGTATGGTAAGTTTCAGGCCAGCCTGGGGTCCACACAGAGTTTTAAGCCAGCAGGTGCTGCAGAAACTGTGCTGAATAGTTTTATGTCAGCTTGATACAGCTAGAGTCTTCTGAGAGGAGGGGCCCTCACTTAGAGAAAATGCCTCTGTAAGAATGAACTGTGGGCAGACTGATGGACTTTTTTTAAATTAGTGATTTATGTGTGCAGGCAAAACCTATTGTGGGTGGTACCATTCTTGGGCTTGTGGTTCTGAGTTCTATAAGAAAGCAGGCTGAGCAAGCCATGAGGAGTAAGTGAGTAAGCAGCACCCCTCCATGGCCTCTGCATCAGCTTCTGTCTCTAGATTCCTGCCCTGCATGAGTTCCTGTCTTTACTTCTTTCAGTGATGAACAGTGTGCTCGTTTGCAAGAAAATGTCCTCCAAAGGAAGTGGCACTATTAGGAGGTGTGGCCTTGTTGGAGGAAATGTGTCACTATGGGGTTGGGTTTTGAGATCTTCTATGCTCACACCACACTCAGTGTGACAGCTTACTTCTTATTGCCTGTGGAGCAAGATGTAGAACTCTCAGTTTTTTCTCCAGTACCGTGTCTGCCCACAGGCCACCATGTTCTGCCATGATGATAATGGACTAAACCTGAACTATTAGCCACCCAATGGAGTGCTTTCTTTTGGAAGGGTTGTCAAGGTCATGGTGCCTCATCAAAGCAGTAGAAACTCTAAGACAAAGAGTGATATGGAAGTATAAACCAAATAAACCCCTTCCTCCCAAATGTGCTTTTTGGACTTGTTGTTTTATCACAGCAATAGAAACCCTAACCAAGACTGAGACCATGTTAATATAGAAGAAAGGAAAGAAATTAGTTAGGTAAAAAGGAAAAGAACACTGTGGCTTAGGTCATAGTAATATATATTAAATATTTGGTTAATTTATGTTTCTGTCTTTATTAGAAGGAGGAAATGAAAGGAAAAGTCTATTTTAGGGAGGAATAAGCATGAGGGGATAATTTTTTTTAAAAAAAGTTTATCTTCTTTTTAAAATCTGTGGGGGGGGAGGGGGTGGTATACACATGAGTTCAGGTGCCCACTGTGGCCAGAGGCATCAGAGTTTCCTGGAGCTGGAGATATAAGCAGTTATGAGCCACCTAGTGTGAGTTTGGGAACCAAACTTGGGTCCTCTTACAGCATAGTATATGATCTTAAGTCTCCAGACCCCAAGAACTAAGTTATTAAGTTTGACAGAGCATGTCAGCAAATAGTGACTTAACTGAAAACCTAGTAAGTAGCATTATAAACATAGTTATTAAAGATCCAGAGATAAGCTGGGTGTTGGTGGCACACACCTTTAATCTCAACACTTGGGAGGCAGAGTCAGGCAAAAGCTGAGTTCCAGGATATTCAGAGAAACCCTGTCTCAAAAGAAGGAGGAAGAGGAGAAGGAGGAGGAAAGGAAAAATTTAAAAGGTAAATACAAAAACCAAAAATCAAAATAGTTAGAAATGATTTTGCCTAAGGAAGAGTCACATGACCACTGCTTTTCATAAGCTCCACAGGAAATATTTTTCTTTAGAAATACATATTAAAAGGGGCTGAAGATTTATGACTCAGCAATTAAGAGCAGCATGCCATGGTATTCTTCCAGAAGACAGCATAATACTTGTTCTAACATAGTGCTCCATTGAGACATCAAATGGTCCTATTAATTGTCACAGTGTCCCATTGTAACATCACGATACCATACTGTACCATCATAAAATTCCGTGGCAACATAGTGTTCCACTGTATCATCACAATATAATTCTTATACAGCAGTATGGCATCTTGACAACACAATGTTCTATTTGTGCTACCAGAATGCCACACTGTGACACAACAAAGTCCTATTGTGCATCATAATGCTATACTCTATTGGACAACACAGTACTGCAGTATCTATGATAATGCTGTAATTTTATGTCACAGTATCCTATTGAGGCATCATAAACTACTGTTTCATGCCAGCATATTGGTACACTGTAACATCACAATGCCCCCATTGTGATATCAAAATGCTCTGTTGTGCCAAAACAATGATATATTTGGTGACATTACAGTGCTTTACTGTGCCATCCCAATGCTCTATTATCAGATCACAGTTTTCCACTGTGCCATCCCAATGCTCTATTATCAGATCACAGTTTTCCATGTGCCATCCCAATGCTCTATTATCAGATCACAGTTTTCCACTGTGCTATCCCAATGCTTTACTGTGACATCAAGAAGATTCATTGTGCTGTCATCATGCTATGCTGTGACATCAGAATGCCTCACTGTATCATCACAAAGCTGCAATGAACAACTCTGCTGCAATGTGCCACAAAAGTGCTGCACTACGATCTCATAATTGTCCATTTTGCTATCACAGTGCATGCTTGTGCCATTACTGTGCTGTATTGTTACATTATAAGGTGAATGGTATCATTACAGTACTCCATTTTTAAATACAATGTTTTTATGTCCTTGTAGTGTTGCATTGTGACATAACAAAGTTCTGTTTTCATCACAGTGCTATATTCTGCTATTAACAATGCCAAACTGTAACATCATAGTGTTACATTGTGATAGTATAATGATGTATTGTGACAATGCAAGGCTGTATTCTAATATTACAACGCTCCACTGTGATTTCATGATGTTCTATTGTGCCAGTGTGAAGCCACCTTTTGACATTACAGTGATTCACTGTGACACACTGTACTCTTTGTTTCATCACAATGCAACACTTAAACATCATCATAATTGATCACAATGCTGAATTATGACATCATAATGCTACTTTGTGCCATCTAAGTACTACATTGTGGTATCACATAGCCCCATTGTACCATCCCAATGAATGCTAAAGAGTGCCATCACAATGTTTGATTATGACATCACTGTAATCTAATGTGCCATCATACTTTTCTGTGACATCATATAACTCCATGTGACATCACAATGATAATGTGTGTCACCATTATGTTATATCATAACATGGCAGTACTCAACCTGGCCATTACAGAACTGAATATACAAGTTCAATTCTAATATTCCCTTATGACATCTCAGTGGTGTACTGTGACACCACAATGCTCTATTGTGACACATGATACTCTATGTTCCATTATAACAATGCTCTATTTTTGCCAATGCAGTGCTGCATTGGGACACTAAATGTTGTGTTGTGACATCTCAATGGTCCATCATGTCATCACAATGATCACTTGTGCTTTTTCAGTGTTTCACTGAGAAATTACAAAATCCACTGTGTCATTGCAATGCTCTATTGTGCCATTATAGTGTTGCAATGTGATGTTACAAAGATCCACTATAAATGTGGTAGTTTAAATAAGAATGGCTACCATAGGCTCATGTATTTGAATCTCTATTTCCAGTTGGTGGACTGTTCAGGAAGGATTAGTATTTTGGGTCAAATCACATTGGCTTATTGTTGTGATGTCATAGTAGAGCTTAATGATGACACTCTTTAGCACTGGGATGGTAAAATGGAGCTATGTGATATCACAATGCAGTACTGTGATGACACAAAGGAGTATTATGGGGTCACAATTGAGCATTGTGACTGACCGTGGCAATTTTTTTGTTTTGTTTTTTGCAGACAGGGTTTCTCTGTGTATCCTTGTCTGTTCTGGAACTTACTCTGTAGACCAGACTGGCCTTTAACTCATAGAAATCCACCTGCCTCTGCTTCCTGAGTGCTGTGATTAAGAGGCCTGTGCCAACACCACCTAGTAATCATGGTGATGTTTAAGTGTAGAATTGTGACAGAAGATGAAGTACTGTGTCACAATGAATAATTGTGATGTCAAAATAGGACATAGTATTGGCACAATAGAACATTGTGACATCACAATGAAGCTTTATGATATCACAATGTAGCCTTGCAATGTCATGATGGATCATTGTTATATCACAATGTAGTGCTGTGATGTCACAGTATAGCTTTGTAATGATGAAGTATAACCATATACAGTGTACCATGGTGATTGCATAATGGAGCACTGTGATATGGTAATGGGGCATCATGATGGCACAGTGAAGCATTTATAACACCACCCACATATATCATTATGGTGTTATCACAGAGCATTTGATGACACACTGGACACTGCAATGTTACAATGTATCAATATGATAGTTTTTTTTTAACTTTATTTATTTATTTATTTATTTATTTGCCTTGGTGTTTGCCTGGAACTGGAACTACAGACAGTTGTTAGCTGCCATGTGGGTGCTGGGAATTGACCCCAGGTCCTCTGGAAGAGCAGACGGTGCTCTTAACCGCTGAACCATCTCTCCAGCCCCCTCAATATGATGTTTTATCTCTGAGGATGGGCTTTGAGGTTTTAAAACTCTCTATCATTGCCAATCTTGCTTTTTCTCTTCTTCTATCTTTCAGAAGTTAAGATGTAAGCTCTCAGCTAATGCATCAGCACCATGCCTACCTGCCTGCTGCCATGCTTCCCACTATGATAATGATGAACTAACCTTCTGAAACCATAAGTAAGCTCCCATAAAATGCTTTATTTTATAAGCTGCCTTGATCATGTTGTCTCTACACACCAACAGAACAATAACTAAGATAATAAGATGAGTAAATATTAACTTTTTTTAATAAAAAAACTTGCTGGGCATAATGGCACATACATTTAATCCCTGCACATGGGAGGCAGAGGTGACTCTCTATGAGTTAAAGGCCAGCCTAGTCTACAGAGTGCATTCTAGGATAGCCAAGGACATACAGAGAAACTGTGTCTCCAAAAACTGAAAAAAGAAAAAAACGCTCACGAAGATCTATTATGTAATCACAGTGCTCTATTGTGCCAAAAGATGCACTAAAAGTGTGGCATCATTATGCTTAAATATGCCATCAAAGTTCTCCCTTTTTTTAAATAACAAGACTGTTTTGCTATCCTAGTGATGCATCAGGTCATCACAAATATCTCTTCACAGTGCTATATAGTGATGTCACATTGCTCTATATGCCATCCTCATACTGCATTGGAGCATCACAATGCCCTGTTGAGCTAATCCAGTGCTAAACTATAAGATGACAGAGCTCGATTCTGTTATTTCATGTTGCACTATGATATCACAAAGCTTTCTTGTGTTTAAATAATGAAACTTCCCTGAAACATCACTATGAATTTTAGAGTGAGAAGTTCTACTGTGCCATTACAATGCTGTGTTTTCACATCACAATGACTCCTTTGCCATATTGATACTGCACTGTATAACTGTGACGGCACATTTAATTCTGCCTTTTGATATCATAAAGCTCTATCATGTCATTTCAGTGCTGGACTTGGACATCACAACATTCTGCTGTGATATGTAATATGTTTTATCCTATCCTGCATTGTGACATTACAACGATCCATTAAGCTTTTAAAAAGCTGGAGTGCTTGGCCACATTGAGTCATCACAATGTTATACTATGTAAGAAGATGTTTCACTGTGCTATCTTACTGCTCTTTTGTGCAGCACAAGACTGCATTGTTATGTCACAAAGTTCCACTATGCCATCATAATTCTGTACTATGTCAGAAAATGTTCCACTGTGGCTTCATAAATACTCCTTATGCCATCTCAATGCTGGCTTGTAACATCCCAGTGTTCAATTGTGACATCACAATGCTTCATTTTTGCCTTTAAAAGGATGGATCTTTATACCACAATGCTTCAGTGTGTCATCACAATGCTGTATCATGTCATTACAATGACACATTGTGATATTGTATTGTTTGAAACTTCTTTTTTTTTTTTTTTTTTTTTTTGATGCTTCAAGACAGGGTTTCTCATTGTAGGCCTGGCTATCCTGAACCTCTCTCTGTAGACCAGGCTGGTTTCAAATTCAAAGATGTGCCTCCTGAGTGCTGAGATTCAAAGGCATGCACCACTACCACCCACCAGTACTACCTGTAGTGTTGTATCTCAACAGCGCAATTGTCTAAGGTGCCAGCCTTTGCTTTCCTTTTTTTTTTTTTTTTTTTTTTTTGAGATAAGGTATCACTACACTATCCTAGCTGTCCCAGATCTCTCTGTGTAAATGAAGTTGTCCTGGAATTCACAGAGATCTGCCTGTTTCTGCCACCCAAGTGCCGGAATTAAAGGTGTATGTCACTATGTCTAGCCGAATGTTAATGCTGTACTTTGGAATTAGAATTGTCCATTTTACCATCATGATGCTAGGTATTTTGACCCTTAATACTCCATATTCCATAATTCAATTGCATTGTGCCAATGCAGTTATCCACTGGTGAATGTCATAGCAAAGGTTCCAGATCTCTTCACACCTATCAGCTATTTAGTCAATAATTCACTTATTTATTTAGTGTGTGTGCACATGCATGTAGATGAATACACACATCCATACAGGTGCCTACAGAGGTCAGAAAAGCCTGTCCAGATACCCTGTAACTGCAGGGTTGTAGGTGATTAAGAACCACCTGATGTGAGTCCTCTGGAAGAACAGCAAATGTTCATAACCATTGAGCCATCTTTACATCTCTTGCCTGCATCTTTTGTTGGTAAGCTTAGATGTAATGAATTCATTAAGTGTAATAAGCACTGTTAAAAGTCAAGCATGTGGGACAATATTTTCTTTTAATAACAGCCATTTGGGAAGAAATCTTTATTTCTTGGAGCAGCTCTAATTCTGTGACTTTTATGTTTCTAATTGATTTTTAATGAGAAAAAGTCATTCAGCAGAGGTTATTAAATGAAGGCATAAAATATCCAGAAAAAATCTGCCTGATGGTATTATAGAGGTGTATCACAAGACAGTGATAATACAGACTCAGGAATTTAAGTTTTTAATTTACATTTTTTAAGATTTAACAGAAAGCATTTTTTTTTTTCCTAATTCAGGTCTGAGGACTCCATGTATGTCAAGTTCATTTTGATAAATAATCCAAAATTGCCTTCAGATGGCTTGTGCTTGGGTCCTTATGTCTCTGTGGTTTAGCTGTTATGATTTGGGAGTAGAATATACTGCACTGGCTTACATGCTCCAACATGTGGTTTCTAGCAAATGGTGCTGTTTGGAAGGTTGTTAGCCTTTTCAGACCTGGACTGAGTTGACAAATGTAGAGATATAGGGGTGGACCTTGAAGGAGATAGGTGGATCATATTTCCAGTGTAGCTTTCTGCCTTCTGATTTGTCAAAAATGTAACTGGCTGAGTCAGGAGTTCCTGCCACAATGGTCAGAGCAGTGAGCTATCATATTGTCTCAGCCAAGATGGACTGCATTCCTTGAACGTTAAGCCCAAATGAATCACCACCTCATTAAGCTATTTGTCTGGTATTCTAACACAGCAGTGAGAAAGGTAACTGATGCAGAATACGGATCTTTTCTTTATGCCCTATATTCAGTTATCACTTTAAGCAAGAAACTTATATCTTATCCAGACAGTAGAGTTCTCTATGAATACTATCTTCTTTTTTGAAATATACTCTACATAGCAGCTTATGAGGCTACACAAAGCTGCTCATTTTCACCACCTTCCCACTGCTCTGAAGTACTTTTCCCATGAGAGGAAATATTTCTTGTAATCTTATCCTTTTTACTCTCAATATTGAGTATGTTTGAAGAGCTTAATTTCTTTGGTAAATGCATTCTTATTTCTATAGATTTATGTCTTGTGTCATCGGATCCTTAAATAAAGCTAGAGTTTCTCCCTCTGTAGATCAGGCTGGTCTCAAATTCAGTGATCTGCATAGCAGCCAATAGTAGCCAATGAGGCAACAATTAAGCTGATTGCGGTAGTTCGAAAGAATATGGCCCCCAAAGGGAGGTGTGGCCTTGTTGGAGAAAGTGTATCACTATGTGGGTAGTGTGATAGTTAGTCAACTTCCTGTTGGCTGTAAGATGT
Organism: Sigmodon hispidus; assembly: GCA_004025045.1. Lineage (NCBI taxonomy): Eukaryota > Metazoa > Chordata > Mammalia > Rodentia > Cricetidae > Sigmodon > Sigmodon hispidus. The sequence goes on from PVIH01002291.1 coordinate 184,312, forward strand.
AAGGTATCTCAGCTGCTGCAACACTACAGCTGCCTACATGCCAGCATGCACTCCATCATGATGATAGTGGACTGAACCTCTGAAGCTAAGTGAGCCTCCAATTAAATGCTTTTTAAAAAAATAAATAAGGGGCTGGAGAGATGGCTCAGCGGTTAAGAGCACCGTCTGCTCTTCCAGAGGACCTGGGTTCGATTCCCAGCACCCACATGGCAGCTAACAACTGTCTGTAGTTCCAGTTCCAGGCAAACACCAAGGCAAATAATTAAATAAATAAATAAAAAGTGTTTTTAAAAAATAAATAAATAAATAAATAAATAAATAAATAAAAATAAGAGCTACTGTGGTCACGATGTCTCTTCACAGTGATCATTCTCATCATCTTCCCATTGATAGACCTGGTTTTGCCTCCCAAATTTTGGCATTAAGGGTGCACATCACCATCTTGTGCCCCCTACTTAAAAACATGTATTTATTTATTTATAATCAAGTGTATGTTGTTTTCCTATTTTCAACTATAACTCCCTTGTTAGTAAAAGAAGAGTTTTACTCTTTTTTATATATATATACTATAAAATATATACATAAAAACATATACTACTATTGTTTAGCCCAGGTATTTTATAGATGGTTTATTGCATCCATTCCCCATTAAGCCATAATGCCCATGCAGACAAATTCTTCGTAGTATGAAGGGATCATACTTGCTATGAAAGACTAGGTAGGCTATCTAAGCCTCCAGCAAAAGGCCAAAGAGATATGTTTGTTCCTAATATCACATCCTGGTGGTACTTATTAAATATCACTGTTTAATTCTTTTCAAATCAGTGATTTTAACATACTTCCAGGCATAATTTCTGGAGATCACTATGTAAGAAATTATTGATTTCTTTCTCCAAGGCTGTTTAGTTGATTCTCATATGTCAAATGGTCTTCACTATAACTGATGGATCACTGAACCCTGCTGTTAATTACCTATAATGATTAATTAATTTTGATTACCAACTTGACAGAATCCAGAATCACTGGATAAACTGATGGGCATGTCTGTGAGGGAGTTTCTATACTGGGTTAATTGAGATGTGAAAATTTACCCTAAATGTTTATGGCACCAGGATTTGGGGCTCTGAAATTAATGAAAAGGTGAAAGCAGACAGAGTATCATCATTCTTCTCTGCTTCATAACTGAATGTAGGGTGACAACTGCCTCTAGTGCCTACCATTCTGATGTCACCACCATGATAGACTATTCTGTGGAAGTATGAGCCCAAATAAACTCTTCATCCTTGCTTTTGTCACACTGAAGAAAGTAACAACACATTACCTCTATCATATTTTTGCTGTGGTTGTTTTTAATTAAAAAAGAAATTGACGCAAGTTCTTGTTACATAGACTAGATTGGCTGAAACTTGTCACTCTCCTGTTTTAACTTCTCAAGTGTGAGAAGCTCCTATTCCTGTCTTTCTTGTTTCAAGTGATTTGGTGAAGCATCTCATCATCAGCTGTGTGAATCATTTGTCTAATAATTCTTTAGCAATGAAAATTCAGGAGTCAGATAGAAGGGTAAGAATCTAAATGATCAGAGATGCTGTGGAGAAATGACCAGTGACCTTGCTCTCTCTGCTTCCTCAATCCAAAAACGAATGAGAGTCTTTTTCAAGCTGCTTAGCTGCTTAGCTGCACTGCAGTGCCTCTTAAAAGAGTCTCACCTCTGCACACAGAACCTACCCTACAGCTGCTTCCTCCGGCCCTAAATGGATATTCAAGCACCCACATTGAATGCTATATGTAGTTGTGCATTTTTTGTCAGGACTGCCAGCTCATAAACAATGACACTGAGACATATTGATTATGAAAGCTCAGCCTTTAGCTTAGGCTTGTCTCAACATGCTTTTATAATTTAAATTAACCCCTTTATAGTAATCTATGTTCTGCGCTGTAGCATCACCTCTCTTCCATCTTGCACCTCCTGTTTCCTCTGAGAAACTGTCTTTCTTCTTCCCAGAGTCCTCTCTGTCTCTAGAAATCCCACCTAGCTTCTTTCTGCCTAGCTGCTGGCCACTCAGCTCTTTATTAAACTAATCAGAAGATGTCTTCATAGTATAAACAAATAATTCCAAACAGTTGTGTGCCATATTCCTTTTTTTTCTGTGACTTTCTTTTCTTTTCTTTTTTCTTTTCTTATGAATGCAGAAGCCACATTTTCTTTTTTTTCTTTATTTATTTTGGATTTATGAAGTAAAACAGTAAAATAAATTTAAAATGCTGATAAGTTAACAATAACTATAAAGAAAATAAAAATCATAAGCATGACTTATCAATGGTGATGATGCAAATAAGTTTACTACACATAAAATTACTTTGTTTTCAGTTTTCCCTCTGAAATTTTTTCTATCCCTGTATATCCTTATTCAAGGTCCCTTCCTCCTCCCACCGCATCAGGTCATTTTTCTTCTCCACAACTCCCCATCCCCTCCCTGGGCAGGCAGCAGACTCCCATGGTCCCACTGACCCAATAATGCTTAGTTCAGTCTCCACTCCTGGCAAATCCAGTTTTGTCCTCACTTCCTCAAGAGTGAGTCAGGTGTTCCTATAGGTGGAGTGGGGTCAGAAGGGTCAGTCCAGGGTGTTTCTGATCCCAAGCTGTTCACTGGTTGTGGTTTGCAGCTTGGGCATGCTTGGATTTTTTCTTGTTTGTTTGTTTGGAGACCACTAATGAGTGAGTATATCCCCAGCTTATCTTTCTGAGTTTGTGATACCTCGCTCAGGAAGATATTCTCCAAGTCCATCCATTTGCCTGCAAATTTTAGGATATCATTTTTTCTTACTGCCGAGTAGTATTCCATTGTGTAGATGTACCACAGTTTGTTAATCCATTCTTCAGTTGAGGGACATATAGGTTGTTTCCAGGTTCTTGCTATTACAAATAATGCTGCTATGAACATAGTTGAGCTAATGCCTTTGGAGTGTGAATGTGCATCTTCAGGGTATACACCCAGAAGTGGTATTGCTGGGTCCTTGGGGAGATTGATTCTCAATTTTCTGAGAAACTGCCATATTGCATTCCAAAGTGGCTGAACAAGCTTACACTACCACCAACAATGGAATAGTGTTCCTCTTGCTCCGCATCCTCTCCAACATAGGCTGTCATCTGTGCCTTTTATCTTAGCCAATCTAACAGGTGTTAGGTGGTATCTCAAAATTGTTTTGATTTGCATTTCTCTGATGGCTAAAGATGATGAGCACATTTTCAGGTGCCTTTCAGCCATTTGTAATTCCTCTGCTGAGAATTCCCTTTTTAGATCTGAACCCCATTTTTTGATTGGGTTATTCAAGGTTTTAGGCTCTAGATTCTTGAGCTCTTTATATATCTTAGAGATCAGTCCTCTATCACTGGTAGGGTTGGTGAAAATCTTTTCCCATTCTGTTGGCTGTTGTTTTGTCCTATTGACAGTGTCCTTGGCTTTACAGAAGCTTCCTAGCTTCAGGAGATCCCACTTATTGATTGTTGGTCTTAGTGTCTGTGCCACTGGTGTTATATTTAGGAAGTGGTCGCCTGTGCCAATTTGTAGAAGTGTATTTCCCACTTTCTTTTCCATCAAGTTCAAAGTGGCTGGGTTTAAGTTGAGGTCTTTGATCCACTTGGATTTGAGTTTTGTGCAGGGTGACAGGTTCGGATCTATTTGCATTTTTCTACACATTTCCATCCAGCTATGCCAACACCATTTGTTAAAGATACTATCTTTTTTCCATTGAATGTTTTGGCCCTCTTTGTCAAAGATCAGGTGTTCATAGGTTTTTGGGTTAATGTCTGGATCTTCAATTCTATTCCATTGGTCCACAAGTCTGTTTTTATGCCAGTAACAGGCTGTTTTTATTACTGTATCTCTATAGTATAACTTGAAGTCAGGGATGGTGATACCTCCTGAGGTTCTTTTGTTGAGTAAAATTATTTTGGCAATCCTGACTTTCCTGTTATTCTAAATGAAATTGAGTATTGTTCTTTTAAGGTCCAAAAAATATTGTGTTGGGATTTTGATGGGCAGTGCATTGAATCTGTAGATTGCCTTTGGTAGAATTGCCATTTTTACTATGTTGATCCTACCAATCCAGGAACATGGGAGAGCTTTCCATTTTCTGATATCCTCTTCAATTTCTTTCTTCAGTGATTTAAAATATTTGTCAAATAGGTCTGTTACTTCTTGGTTATAGTTACTCCAAGGTATTTAATACTATTTGCAGCTATTATGAAGGGTAATGCTTCCCTTATTTCTTTTTCAGCTCTTCTATCTTTAGTGTATAGAAGGGCTACTGATTTCTTTGAGTTAATCTTGTAGCCTGCTACATTGCTGTAGGTGTTTATTAGCTGTAGCAGTTCCTTGGAAGAATTTTGTGGGTCACTTATGCATACAATCATATCATCTGCAAATAGAGATAGCTTCACTTCTTCTTTTCCAATTTGTATCCCCTTAATCTCTTTTTGTTCCCTTATTGCTTTAGCTAAAACTTCGAGAATTATATTGAATAGATAAGGGTAGAGAGGACATCCTTGTCTAGTTCCTGATTTTAGTGGGATTGCTTTGAGTTTTTCTCTATTAAATTTGATACTGGCTGTTGGCTTCTTATAAAACGCCTTTATTATATTTAGGTATTCTCCCTGTATTCCTGATCTCTCCAGGGTTTTGATCATAAAGGAGTATTGGATTTTGTCAAAGGCTTTTTCCGCATCTAAAGATATGATCATGTGGTTTTGTTCCTTTAGTTTGTTTGTATGATGAATAACATTTACAGTATTTCTTATGTTATACCAGCCCTGCATTTTTGGGATGAAGCCTACTTGGTCGTGGTGGATGATATCTTTTATACATTGTTGTATATGGTTTGCCAATATTTTGTTGAGAATTTTCTCATCAATATTCATGAAGGAAATTGGTCTGTATTTCTCCTTCTTTGTTGTGTCTTTGAGTGGCTTGGGTATTAGGGTAATTGTGGCCTCATAAAAGGAATTTGGCAATATTCCTTCAGTTTCTACTGTGTGAAATAGTTTGAGGAGTAACGGTAGTAATTCTTCTTTGAATGTCTGGTAGAATTCGGCACTGAAACCATCTGGACCAGGGCTTTTATTTTTGGGGAGGTTTTTAATAACAACTTCAATTTTCTTAAGGGTTATAGGCCTGTTTAGGTAATTAATCTGATCTTCATTTAATTTTGGTAGATGGTACCTGTCCAGAAAGCTGTCCATTTCTTCTAGGTTTTCCATTTTTGTGGAATACAGATTTTCAAAATATGATCTGATAATTCTCTATATTTCCTGGGGGTTTGTTGTTATGTCCCCCTTTTCATTTCTGATTTTGTTGATTTGGACACTCTCTCTCTGTTTTTTGATTAGTTTGGCTAAGGGCTTATCTATCTTGTTAACTTTCTCAAAGAACCAACTCTTAGATTCATTGATTCTTTGTATTGTTCTTTTTGTTTCAATTGTATTGATTTCAGCTCTTAGTTTGATTATTTCCTGCCATCTACTCCTTCTAGGGGAGTTTGCTTCTAATTGTTCTAAGTCTTTCAGCTGAGTCTCTAGTGTGGGATTTCTCAAGGTTTTTCATATAGGCATCTAGCGCTATGAATGTTCCTCTTAAGACTGCTTTCATTGTGTCCCACAAGTTTAGATACAGTGTGGATTGATTTTCATTAAATTCTAGGAAGACTTTGATTTCTTTCTTAATTTCTTCCTTGACCCAGTGATGGTTCAGCTGAGTGATGTTTAGTTTCCATGAGTTGGTAGGCTTTCTTTGGGTTTTGATGTTGTTGAACTCTAACTTTAGGCCCTGGTGGTCAGATATGTTACAAGGGATTATTTCCAATTTTTTTTGTATCTGTTGATATTTGCTTTATGACCAATTATGTGGTCAATTTTAGAGAAAGTTCCATGAGGAGCTGAGAAATATGTATATTCCTTTGCGTTTGGGTGGAAGGATCTGTAGATATCTATGAAATCCATTTGCATCATAACCTCATTTAGACTCCTTATTTCTCTGTTGAGTCTCTGTCTGGTTGATCTATCCAGGGTTGAAAGTATGTTATTGAAGTCTCTCATTATTAGGGTGTAAGAACTGATGTGGGATTCGAGCTTTAGCAGTGTTTCTTTTACATTAGTAGGTGCCCTTATATTAGGGGCATAAATATTTAAGATTGAAATCTCCTCTTGACCAATTTTTCCTGTGATGAATAAGTAGTGACCATCTTGGTCCCTTTTAATTGTTTTTTTTTTTTTTTTGCTTAAAGTCTACTTTGTTAGATATTAGGATTGCAACTTCCACTTGTTTCTTAGGACCATTTGACTGGAAAATCTTTTCCCAACCCTTTATTCTAAGCCTGTGTCTGTCCTTGCGGTTGAGGTGTGTTTCTTGTAGGCAACAGAAGGATGGCTTCTGCTGTTGTATCCATCTTGATAATGTGTGACGTTTTATAGGAGAGTTGAGTCCATTGATATTAAGGGAAATTAGTGACCATTGATTGATATTTCCTGCCATTTTTGGTGGTAACTTGTTTGTATTTCCTTTCTCTGGAGTATTCTTTTATGGAATTATTGTTTGTGATTTCGTGGGTGTATCTGGGGTCCTTAGGTTGGAGTTTTCCCTTTAATACTCTCTGTAGTGCTGGTTTGGTAGATAGATATTCTTTCAGTCTGACTTTGTCCTGAAATACCTTGTTTACTCCATCTATGGTGATTGATAATTTTGCAGGGTATAATATTCTAGTTTGGCAGCCATGCTCTTTTTAGCGTCTGTATAACATCTGACCAAGGCCTTCTAGCTTTCATCGTTTTCATTGAATAGTCAGGCGTTATTCTGATGGGTCTGCCTTTATATGTGAGTTGGCCCTTTTCTTTTGCAGCTCTTAAAATTTTTTCTTTGTTTGTATGTTTTGTGGCTTGATTATAATGTGGCGCGCTGACTTTTTTGGGGGGTCATATCTATTTGGTGTTCAGTAAGCTTCTTGTATCTTTATAAGCATTTCCTTCTTCAGGTTATGGAAGTTTTCTTCTATGATTTTATTGAAAACATTATCTGTGCCTTTGAGCTGGTATTCTTCTCCTTCTTCTATTCCTATTATTCTCAAATTAGGTCTTTTCATGGTATCCCAGATTTCCTGAACATTTTGAGTTATGGCTTTTTAGTTTTAGTATTTTCTTTCTTTCTTCTAGAGTTACCTTGTTGTCCTTTATATTATTATGTAATTTTTTGCACTGGCGTCTGCCCATGGCTTCAGTGGTTCACGATTAGGTGGCTACTGGTCATTGTGGCATTAGGGCTTGTGTGCCTCCTGTCACCTCTGAGGAAAAGGTGTCCTCAATCACTACTTCTGCACTGTACAGGGGACTGAATTTCAAGTCTTCAATCTTTCTCTGTTTGCCCAATTGGAGGGGAGGTGGCAGTCGTGCAAACTCCCTCAGCAGCAGCTGGGGGGATCGTGGCAGTCAGAGTTTATCTCTGCCTGCTCCAGAGTGCGCTGGGACAAGCTCTGCAGACAGCACCCAGTCCCAGAACCGGAACTGGAACCGAGGGGAGCTCAACTCTCCCTGGCAGGTCGGGCCTGCTGACCCCTCCTCACCTCTGGGCGGGGTCTGAGTCTGACCTTCAGGGTGCCCAGTCCTTATCTGTTTGCTCAGTTGGAGGTGGGTAGCCATGCAAATTCCCTCAGTAGCAGCTGAGCGGACCGTGGCAGGCAGAGATTATCTTTGCCTGCTACAGTGTGCGCTGGGACAAGCTCTGCAGACAGCACCTGGTACCGGAATTGGAACCGGAACCGACCAGAAGTCACATTTTCAATCCTTGTATATCCTTATTCAAGGTTCCTTCCACCTCCCACTACATCAGGTCATTCTCTCTTCTCTAATTCTCCCCAACCCCCCACCCCCAATCCCAGCATGGGCAGGAGGTCCCAAGGTCCCAATATTGCTCAGTTCACACTCCTGGCAGATGCAGTTTTCTCCCCACAACATCGAGATTGAGTCAGGTATTCCTCTAGGGGGAGTGGGATCCAAGGTGTCAGTCCAAGGGTGCCATTTTTCTATATGTGTGTTGTATCTGTTGTGAAAAACTGCCAGTGTCTTGAAGCATCTGTCGATCACTATCAGCTTATGCCCATCAGCTCTGGCTGATGGTAGGATGGTTCAGCAGGTAAAATCCCACCATGCAAGACTGACAATCCAGTCTCAAATTCTTCATGAAACAATGACAAAAAGAAAGATCATGACAAATTAAGCAACCAAATTACCTAGAAATATATATCATGCCTACTCTTGTGAACTGTCTGATGGATCATAAAAATTATATTAATTTTACTGCTCAGTAGAGTAACAAGTACAGTCTTTCCTTAAAAATTCAAGCTTCTTTTGAAAGAAACAGTTCATATCAAATCAGCACAATATTGGATGGGACAAAATGAGGAAAGGTACCCAGAAAGGAGCTATAACACAATTTTGAAACTGAACAAAGACCTCTTCAAGGGATTTTAGTTGACCCCAGGTTTTTACCTGCTCTGTTGTAAAGATTTGTGTTATGATTTTTAAAATTACAATCTCCACATAATGATTGACAGACTCAGTTATAATAATTACTTTTTTTTCCTTTTTAGGAGCAGGGTCTCTCATATCCTAAGCAAACTAGAACTCACTGTCCAGATAAGGGTGCCTTTGACCCACCTATTTTCATTTCCTGACTACTAGGGATATTGGCATTGTTACATAGCTCTCACAAGGCATAGGCCATCACACTTGGTTTTATGGAGGGCTGGCTTTGAACGCAGGCCTTCAGGCATGCTAAGTAAGAACACTACCAACCAAGCTACAGTCCAGCTTTCTAGCTGTCCTATTTTTTTCCAATTGTCTTTTCTCTTTCAAGTTGATAAAGAAAATTTTGGGTGTCAATATCTTCAGGGTAACCAAAAGTTGCATCCTTTAACATCTGCTCTCTCTACTTTAATACTGATTTTAATAACATCTCCCTCACAGCAGGGGTGCATTTTGTTGCTGCAGAATTAAGACAGGAGACTAACTTGAACAAGTGCAGGGAGCAGAACATAGCCAGGAGGAGTAAAGGAGAGTTTCAGAATGAGGCTGCTGGAAAGAAAGCAATTTTATTTCAGCTACTTGGCACCTTTGTAAATTATATTTTTTCAGTTGTAACTAGTATCTTGAATTGGTACAACCTACAGGAGGCAAGCCTAATTTATCTTCAATTAATTCATTAATTTATCTCCATTTATTCCTCAAACTGTATCCAGCTGAGTTAACTATTTTTTCACTTCCTCTGAATGAAATTTTGGTTAAATAAAAATAGTTAAGGCCGCTTGTAGACAATTTAGTACAGAAATGAACATATCTAGATCCATTTAACACTCTCAACTTTGAACTTGATTTAAAATTGAGCGTTATCTATTGCTCAGCTCAGGTTTGTGTCTGTCTAGCAGCCTAAAGGTAGAAAGCAGAAATTCAGTTGACTAGTTTTATCTTTTCCCACCCAGTGTCTCTACTTTCTCATCCCTTGGCTATCTGATTTAGACCTCAAAGCTGCCAAATTGAGAAGGAAGAGAAGTAAAAGGATGGAGATAATTTTATCCAATTAACATAATTTGCTGGGCAGAAAAGGCACATGCCTTTAATCTCAGCACTAGGGAGACAGAGGCAATCAGATCTCTGAATTCAAGTCCAGACAAAGCAAGTTTCAGGACAGGCTCCAAAGCTACACAGAGAAATCCTGTTTGAACCCCTCTCCCCCCCAAACTCCACCATTCTCAAAAGAACCTTGAACCTGAAATAATTTTCCTGCCTTTGTCTTCATAGTCCTGAGATTATAGATGTGTGTCACTATGTTCAACACCTAAAAGTAGAATTATATATAGTGACTTTATTTTTTTCATAAGCATAGGTGGTTTTGTATGCATGTGTGTCTATGTAACCACTTTCCTTTTGGCAGAGGCCAGAAAAGAACATAGTTACTGACATGTAAGTGCATGGAATCCAATATAGATCCTCTAAAAGAGCAGCCAGTGATCTTAACCACTGAGCCGTTTCTCCAAACCCCATATAATGCCTTTTTTGAAATATAGTTTGGACATAAAATTGGCCCTTTCAAGTGTACCATCAGATGATTCTTTTAGTATATTTACAGAGTTATGTTTATTCTAGAGCATTCCATCATCTTGTAAATAAACAGAATACACAGTAGCAGCCATTCCTTATCATCCCCATTTTACAGCTTAGACAACATTCATTTAATCTTAATATTCATTCATTCATCCATTCATTAATTCATCCAGAGACATTTGCTATGTCACTCCAGTTGGTTTTGAACTCCTGGAGTGACAAAGAACCCACCTCTGTCTTTTGAATGCTGGAATTCCAAGTGGGACACCACTCCCGGGAGTTTTGTCTTTGTAGATTTACTTTTCCTAGCCATTTCATACCAACTGAGAGTCATACGATATTTGTCTTTTTTTTTGGTCTAGCTTCTTTCACTAAAGAATAGTGTTTTCAAATTTTCTTCTTTTGGTAGTATCAACAGCAGGTTATCCTTTTAAAAAATTACTTATCCTTTCACACTTCCCCATATTTTGAACATATTCCCTAAAAATAACTTTCTTATCCCCTCCCACCAAAAATCTGTCCTCTTAGCAATAGGCCCCTCCTACTCTCAGGTCTTAGTAAACCCTTCCTGCATTCCATCAGGGTTGCTTGCATGAGAGTGAGTGCGGGTAATTCACTGTGCAAAGGCAATTCACCTCTAGAGAGCATGGCTCTCCCCCAGTAACCATTAACTGATAAACTTTCTCAAGATAAGCATTCATTCTTTTTTTTTTAATTGCTGAATACTCCATTGTATAACTATGCCACATTTTATTGATTAGTTCATCCATTAATGGGCATTTGAATTGTTTGTGTAAGGGGATGTTATAAATACCAACTGCTATGCACAGTTGTGAACAGGTTTTTGTGGTAGTACTAGTTTTGACTTTTTGAGGGTGTATATCCAGAAGTAGGATTGATATACAGTAAAGCACTGTATTAAGATTTCGGATTGTTACATCCTGGTGATATTTCTTTCTTTCTTTCTTTCTTTCTTTCTTTCTTTTTTTTTTTTAAAAAAAAAACTTTATTTATTTATTTGTCTTGGTGTTTGCCTGGAACTGGAACTATAGACAGTTGTTAGCTGCCATGTGGGTGCTGGGAATCGAACCCGGGTCCTCTGGAAGAGCAGACGGTTAGTGCTCTTAACCGCTGAGCCATCTCTCCAGCCCCCCTGGTGATATTTCTTATTGTTTGTTTTCTTAATTTGTTTATTCCCCCTTCCCTCTGTTTCTCCCTTCTTCCCTCCCCCATCTCCTCCTCCCTCCCCATCTCCTCCTCCCTCCCCCCTCT